>CM051239.1:291005166-291225166 GCA_027917425.1 Gastrophryne carolinensis | reverse complement strand
CTTCAGATACAACAACTACATGTATTCTATATCTTTCAGATAAAACAACTAAATGTATCCTATATCCTTCAGATACAACAACCAAAACATTAGTATGGCTAGTTCATGGAACCTTAGCTTACCTACCGAGCATACACATGGTCAATCATGGGTCCTATTCACTGAGGAGCTCCACGGCCGATACGTTTGTACGGCACAGCGATGTCAGGATCAAGTTTGGTAGGTTGGTGGGTCTTCAGCCCCACAGATCACTGTCCATGACGGGTGTCCCTCATCAATGGCTCCAGAGCATCCTAACATTAAAGTGGTTTGCTTCTCATGTTTATACCATTCAAGATGGTTGACACACCCAAACGCTGGCCAAACTCAAAGGGGAACAAGCAACTTGCTTACTTGATAAGAGTTTATCTAATTTTCCATACCTATCTCACCCAAGAATTGGCCAAATTCCCAGGTAAGATAAGCAAGGAACATAAATCATAAATCCATATGCTGTGTTGATAAGTATGCCCTATGCTCTGTCACAGTTGTTTCTGAAGCTGTATATTTTGATAAACATGTTCTTAAATTTGTTGTATCATAGTTGTTTTTCATCCTGGACCTGTCAATACATGTTTCTGACTTATATTTGCTGCACAACACAATGGTCCGAAAATGTCCGCCAGTTGTAAGATGGCGCCTGTTCTCAAAGTACAAGCAGATAAGATCCAGACAAAAAGGCGGCCAGGTTGCCACTTTTACCTAATATTATCACACCCTGTCATCCAAGGTTCAAGAAGGTTCTATCGAAAAATATGAGAGCTCGATCTCTTAAATCAAGGCATCCAATTCCAAAATGTTTTTTCACCATAAAGTGATGAGGATAAAAAAAATATGTATGCTCGTCCCCATTCATTGGCACTCCAATAATCTCAACAGATCCAAATAGCCTTCTGCATTATATCACAATATCTGGAAAAGCCAATTCCTCAATGTGTTTCCTCAATTATGTGTTCAACATATTCCTTATTAAGTTTTAGAACATGCAGATAGAAACATAGAAGGTTGAAGGCAGAAGGAGGCCATATGGTCCATCTAGTCTGCCCTTATGTGTATACTGTATGTTCTCTTTATCTTAGGATAGATGTGTGCTTATCCCAGGCATGTTTAAATTCAGTGACTGTTGATTTTTCAACTACCTCTGCTGGAATCAGTATCCCTAAATCTCTCTCATCTGCACTGCTGGCTAACACAGTACTGCTCATACAGTACTCAGAGCAGGGATCCCTTCTACCCAAGTGCATGATATTACTTTTAGAGACATTAAACTCCAGGTTCCGCTGTTTTGACTATTTCTTGCAGATATATCCTAGGATATCCACCCCATGCAGTCAAATATATGTTTCTTGGTCCCAACATAGGTAAAACGTCTGAGAATTACAGTGATGATTTACTTTACTTTTATTTAACAAATATAACTAATCTAAATTCAGTGAAGGCTTCTTTCTTGCTCTCACGTAAATTCTGGATGGAATTTCTCATGCATTTAGGTTCCATTCTTTGCTTAAACAAAGGGGGTCCCTATGCCCTAAATGTTATCATTTCATCTCAAACTTTTTACTACATCTCCCCCTGTGTTAAGCCGCTTTGTCACAAACATGAATCTTTCATTAAGCTCCAGCCTAGTGGATGAATTCTAGCCTTTTCTTTAACCAACTGGTCATCCCTAAAAACCTTTGCTTTTTTTACACTGGGAGGCATTTTGGGGGGATATTCCTAAAGGAGAAGGTTGGCATGACAATGAACTTGTGTTGTACTGTAGGCCAAGCAGATTGTTCTTGCCTGTATCTAGAGGACTTCTGCACATACCATCACAACATCAAATATCTGCCATTCCTTAATATTGACTGAGTGCTTTGAGCAACATTCAGTGAAATTCTGTAATTGAATTGTCACCTTGTCATATCATCACATTTTACTCAATTGTCAAGTGAAATATTTGAGTTATCCATAATGAGAATATCACAGGGGATGACCCTGTAGTTTTCATACCGTACACTATCACTCTTGCCAACTGCAGTATATTATAACTTGTCTGCCATAACAGGCCATACAATCATGTATCTCTGAAGGGCAGATGACTCAAATGAATGCAAATCGAATTAGGTTTCCTATCTCAGACTCTAATACCATAAATGAGAAAGAGCATTCATCACAAATAACTAGGGATTGTATACTCAAGTGCTGGAAGAAAATCAATATAGTTTCAGCTGCTTTAGGCCTATAAATGTAAATGAGAACAGATATAAAACTGATATACACTAAAGAAAGGTTATTGAGAGAGCAACACATAACACTAAGAAATCAATTGAATAAACTTGAAAAATGATTCAGATGGAGTAGATATGAACATAGAAAATCAATCATATAATTTAAAGAATAAACAGCTTGAACTTCACAAATCTCCCTTATGGTTTTAGAGTGCAGCATTTTTAATTTAACCCTGATATAATGCCAAGCTATGAGAATCTGCAGATGGTGGAGACCAAGAGGAAAATCAATTCATTCTTGTTCTACAGTCTTAAGGGGTATTTGATATTTACAGCAGGGCAGCATGAATCCTTGTATAAATTTACATTTTAAGAGATAAAGGGCCTCTGTATTTTGTCTTGTTACCGCTAATAGAAACTGTCAACTTTTATTCTGTCCACTTGCGACAGAAATGTAGCTGTCTTTGTGTTGTTGGTTTTCTCAGGCAATTGCTGCCTGTTTTTCATGATATCTAAGTCGAGCCGGGTGCCTTTTTTTCCATTGAGAGGCAATTGAGGTGGCATAATTGCATCAGGGCTCTAGAAATATACACTGCAATTTGAAAAGCAAAAAAGGACAAAAACAGTGGCAGACAAACCTATTTACTTGTTGTTTGGAGATTTAGAGGTTAAGAAAATGTGACAAGGTACCAGTAAATGTGTATGTAAATTCTACAAGCCTTTATTGGTCTTGTAATCAGCGACTCAGGTTTTTCTTGGTTCTGAAATGGAACACTTTACAAAGGCTGGTATGCAAATTTAAATGGAAAAACTACTGTCAGGTTCAGTGATTAAAATATGTTCTCTGCAATGTAGCTCTGTGATAATCTCTACTTCCTGCTAGATAAGATGTACTCAGTATTTAGATTATGTGAATGATTTCCAGAGCTTATTTGCCTAATAGAAATTGATATTGCTTTTCGCTTGTCTTCCTGGTGGCTTTCTGGAGCCACATAGGCAACACTGTGGGATGGCTAAGATTTGAGCATTCCAAGTGAATAGTAGTTTAACTTACGGGATTTTTTTCTTAAAATAGGAGTAGTCACTGTATAATAAATATCAGACCATCACATACATATCCTAGTAAATAGGTAATATTTCTGCTTTTATATTTTTGAAGGCCCTAACCTATTTGCATAAATAGGGCATAACTTGAGGGGGTGCAAGGGGTACAACAACACCAGGGCCCAGAAGGTCAACATGGCCCTATCATTGTTGCTCTTCCGCCATTTCTCTCTGCTGTTTCAGTCATCAGTTGTCTAGCCACATCCAATTGAGTTAAAGTGGACCAAAATGTAAGGCCCAAGGGCCCTGAAATCTATACGATTCCAGGGTACCGCTGGGTTCCCTCAATCCAGGGCATCCAGCAGTGTGAAACCCCCTCCAGGTCACCCAGAAACTCACCGTCTTTCTATGGCCAGCGACACATGCACGAGCTGCGGTCACATCCCCGCTATCCCTTTAGCAGGGTGCATGCCCGCTCCAGTTATTTGTAAATGGCCGGCGCTGGCACACTCCCTGTTAGAGGGCAGCAGGGGATGCGTCCGCCAGCAAACTTGAATATGCTCACCGTAGACGAAGGGGCAGGAGCAGATCCGAGCGTGCTGATTGGGCAAGAGGGCTGCACATGCACCGTTAGACCGGGAAAGGGTGAGTCAGATCGGGCGACCTGGGGGGGTTCACACAGCAGGGCATCCCCAATACGGAAGCCCCGGGGGCTGAACCCAGGATAGTCAAAACAGGACGAAATTTACTGCATGGGCCGTGAAAGAGCCCTATTTAATGTCCCCACCAGGGCCCCATCACATTTAGCTACGCCACTGCTGCATAAATGTCAGGATACCCTATTGATTCCACTATAAGCCTACCCGCTTCCATACACTAAACCCTCTAACTGTCATTCTTAGCCTTCCTGGTGACAGATTCACTTTAAAAGATGAAAGCAAAGCTATGTCCTAATTTTATCTTCCTACTCTATACCCATACTTATACCTCCTGGGAACTTTTTACAGCAATTAATTATAAAATTGATTCTTGGCTTCAGCTTTGGTCTAGTGGTTGGGTTCCAGTTCTCAATTCATATAACTGACTAGCCATGGAAGCCCTGGGTTAATTCTTTGAGGGCTAGGAGTGGTGCCAATCCTCTTAAGAAAGATGGCCAATGAGGTTTGAGATGATAACATATGGAGAGTTCTTCACATTAGATTAAATGACTATCCACATTTCAACAATAACCCCTGTCTAAACTGCACTAAAATGGTACACATGCTCAATGACTGATAATCCAAAAACACTATTTAATGAAAGTTATAGACATATTATGGTAATTTCAGGATCAATCAGCTAACCTTGCTAGTTCCTGCGATGCAGAGCTGCTCCTTCTGGGACAACTACCAGATTATGCTGTAGCAGAATACTATTTGGTACTCTATGTTTTTGCATTTTGCATATTTGTGGGTTGACAAGTGGAGTCTTTTGTTACCCTTAGTTATCTCTTTTCCTTGTACTTGTGGCTTTGCCTGTGTCTGGAGAGTTGTTAAGATAAAGAAAGGACACTTGCTGCTTGAGTTCTTCACATACGATCAAGAGATTTTTCATATTTTGAACAAATGATGCCTAAGTCACTGCAATATGTCAACAGTTACTTGTAGTTCTTAGGTATAATGTGATTGCTGAGTTTCGTTAAAGGACATGTATATGATAACATCTTACTTTACTGCACCCATCCATAATTGTTCTTAGAGCTAGTACCTACAGCACATATTAACGTGCAACAGCAGGCAAAAGTAATTGTTACACCGCTGCGCAGGACTACATTCGGAACTGTCCTAAACTGTTTTCCATTTTTAAATTGAAGAAGAAATGGCCAAGATATTGGGGTTTACAGATTCACCTCTTGATTTCTATTCTGAAGCAAGTGGGCCTGGGGTCTGTGATAGTAATCAGCATAATGGGCAGGGTCTGTAAGATTCCCAGAACTTGCTTCAGACACCCTGGCTGTGCTTCTCCCCTCTTTCGCTGTTACTAGGTGACATTGGAGCCTAGACCAGCACCCCCAGATATCTCAGCATAATAATCAGCATAATTGGCAGGGTCTGTAAGATTCCATGAACTTGCTTCAGACACCCTGGCTGTGTATCTAACCCTCTCTCCCTGTTGCTAGGTGACATTGGAGCCTAGACCAGCACCCCCAGACCCACATGTCCCAAACGTCCATGCGTTCACTCCCAAACATGCATGTGCACACTCCCAAAGTGCATTCATACACTCCCAAAAGTCCGGCACTGCAACGCACTCCCACCTGCACTGCTACGCACATGCACGCACTCCCATAAGTATGCATGCACTCCCACATGCACTCCCATGCACATGCACTCCAACGTGCATGCATGCACTACCATGTGCATGCACAAACTCCCACATGCACTGCCACGTGCATGCATGCCCTCCCACATGCACTGCCACACACATGCCCATACTCCCACACGCAATGTATGCGCAGAAAAAAGGTGAGACTGCAGAAACACTTTAAGCGCAGTACAGTGTTCTACCATATCTCTCACCTTGACGGCAAGAGGAGAAGCTGATGCTACCTTGCTGTCTGCCTTGCTGTCTTAGGGGCAAGCGCACAAGCTCGCTTAAACTAGATTACTTAGGGATATCTCTAAAATGCTGGACAAGGCCATGAAGGTGGAAGCAGGCTGTTCTGGCAACGAAAGATTAGGAGTAGCATTTTGATAAGTAGAACATCCCTGGTGGACTTGCTCATGTGGCTAATGTAAGTATACGCACTACAATAAATTAAACTGAGGTTTTATGTTAATACCCATATTTGGAATTATTTGAAAATAATAAAGATTCCCAGGTGTGTTCTCATTTAAAACCCATTCTTTAACTTCTAATTATATGTATATACCCACCTTTGATTTGCCAATTACCATCTTAATTTAATACTCGCCTGATCTTTGATATATATTTGCGTGTGCGTCTGCAGCTCATTTAGCTGTTAATTACACTAGGAGCTTTGCATGACTGCTGCTTGTGATTTAAATACATTCTCAGTGTCACCGTAGAGTGTGTGTAAGGCTGAGATTGTAAAAGGATTATGATGATTCATTTATGGTTCATAGATAAGAAGGAAAATGACTAATGAAAGTATCTAACCTGATCAAGCACAGTGAATTAAAATATTTTAGAATATTAACCTCCCTTTTTGTGCATGAATAATATGTACCATTGGTTTCAAACAAAATGCCCTGGATCAGGTGGGTCACTGTTAGTTCCAGAAAGAAGTGGTGCTATTAACATTCATTTGATGCAAACTATAACTGATGGGTTTACATGCTTTAATGATGTAACAAATGTACTGTTAATTGTCATAAGAAGTCCTAATTGATTGTACCCACATTAGTGTATACATTTAAATTGATTGGTGGCATGACATGAAACACATTTTGGATGAGGAAATGAGGTCTACTGAGTGTTTTAATTAATTAATGTCTAAGCTTGATATACTCAGAAAAGCATGAATGACTGCTCTAAGTTGCCATCCTATTTAAAATCAGATTACTTGCTAATATAGAACAGTAGTATGTACAATAGAATAGTGGTAAAATATTTTCCCTGACTAATTTTAAAAAATGTTGACATAAACATATGTGTGTGCACGTGTGTTGCTGCGTGCAACTAGACAGCTGCAACAACACCAAATAAATATATATTAGGATTCAACAATTCGAATGCATGTGTTATTCAGCAGTGCAGGCTAGTCTATTCTGTGCATCTGAAAATAATTAATAATTAAAATATCTGCAGACATCGCACGTGAAAAGGCTTCGGAAGTGTGCAAGGGCTTTCAAGCTCTGCGAACATCTCCAAGCAGTGATGCCTATGGATGGTATAGGGCCGAGCTTTTGCACATATACATGCAGAGATACCTATAGATGCTTACACCTGCTAATAGTTCTGCTTAGTAGAGAAAGCATGTATCTTAATGCACAAATATGTGCACATAGATACATGCTTTCTCATCTAAGCAGATCTATAATAATATATGCAAAAAGTTATTTACTGTATTATTTATTTGATTTTCTTGTAAGATAAGTCTTATATATGTCAATTCAATCTAGTCTTTCTTTTTATCCATTTAATGATATATACATGTGGAGGCCAGTTTATTACTAGCAACTTGTAGCACCACTTGAGCGCCAGGGTTGATGCTATTAGTGGCTCGGCTGCAATGCCTGCCACAGGAAGATGGTGCTGTTAGTGTTTGGCACTGTAGGCTACCCCTGGCGCTGTGTCTTGTTTGTTTTTTCCAATGGAGCTAGTAACAGGTAGTGCTGGTGGGAAGGTCCAGAAATCATTTGTATTTAACATGCAAATTAACAGGCCAGGGATCCCATGTCACTTGACTGAGCGCAAAAAAAAAAAAAAATACGCTAACCAGAAGTCACCAAAAAAAAAAAAAAAAGAGTCTGATGTGATGTGGCGCTATAGGGAACACAGCGCCAACAAAGCACCTGGAGCTTTTGAACCATGGAACGCTAGATGGCGCTAGGAGAGGCACTAAACATTTTTTGCAAAAAACAACTGCTGCTACGTGTCGGTACGTGGCATTAGTGTTTCTTAAATAAACCCCTTAAACCTTCAACATCATTTAATGAAAATCCCAAACACTTAAAAAACGATTCCCCAGCATCTAAAATAAATAATATTTTATGTTTTTAGTTGCTTACCTATTATTATTTCCCCACTGGGCTGCAAATCTGTTCATGGGCACTGCCATCTTGCCTCAGAAGCATCACATGCTGAGGAGAGGAAGGGGGTGAGCACTTGTAGGGGGGCGGGTTATAGCTGTGCTTCGCACAAACAGCTAAGCTGAGGTCAGGAAAAATTCAGCAATTCCAGAATGCACAGCGACATATCCAGAAGGCTCTTCCTCTCTGCAGGCAGCCTGAAACTCCAGGGGCCTCCGTCTTGGATGTTAAAAGGTAAAAAAATGCAACAGGTGCAGGTAGGATGATTTTTTATGTGGGCAATCTGTATGTAGGGGGTGAAAAAACATAAAAAATAGACTCTTATTCAGTATTCACTGCTTTAATCATCATTTTTTTACTGTTTATGTGTAATGTTTATTCCTATTTGTTTTACAACATAAATAAATTAAATTATTTTTAGATATGTTTATGTTTCTCTAATGTATGAATCTTTAAATTATTATTCTAATTCTAGTACCTTTTTTTTTTTTTAATTATATTGTGAATTACATTTATCAAAACTTACCTCTCTGTGTTCCTCCTGTGGTCATCCTGGAGGCCTCCTCATCTTATCCAACATACCCCTTAGAATGTGTGCAGCTAACCTATGCTCCTCCCTACACTTACCTTGCAATAGGGTTGATTATGCACCAGGTGCAGCTACTTACCTGTTAGATCATTTGACAAACGTGTGGAAAAGTCTATATTTGCATAAGAAAAGGCCACGCTCACTGAGGAAATGGAGGAAAGTCATTTCCACATATTTTGGTGCCTTTTTGTCACATGGGAAAGGTCAGGTAACTCTGCTGAATAATTCGAACATGCAGGCACATTATCTCATGTGAATATCGATCGAGAGAGAGAGAGAGAGAGAGACCATTAGGGATGAGCGAATCGAAATTTCATGAGAAATTCGATTCTGAACGAATCCGAATTTCCCTGCGATTCGATCGATCAAAGTTTTCCTTTAAACTCCATTTATTTCAATTACAGGCATTCTAAAATGGTGGATGAACATGTCCAGATATATCCCCTGGGGCAAGTTATCATGGGAAGGTCACATGCAGCCTATCAGCAGTCAGGAAGGCCGGTGACATCACCGTGCTATATAAACGGCGGCCATTTTCCTTTTGCGCATTTCAGCCTTGCATTCTAGAAACAGCGGTGGTTGCTGCAGACAGGGAGAGACTTAGAGATAGGCAGGGACAGTCGTTGAGACCCACAGAGAGGCAGACAGAACCAGGGAAAGATAGGGAAAAATCGGGAACAATCCAGGCAGGGACAGTGAGAGGGAAAGCATTTTTTTATTTTCATTTGCCAGATCAGTTTTCAACGTTGTTCTTTGTGCTGTAAATATTCCTTGCCACTGTGCATCCCATCTTGGCAGTGGCATATTTAACCCTATCTGTTATGCATTTCTCATAACTGGCTTATTTTTAATTTTTTTTGTCTGCTGTAAAAACCCCAGGCCACATGGCCATTCCATTTCAGCACATGTGACCCTATCTTTTATACTAAATCAGCTTGTTCAGCCTCAGGTCTGTCAGGTTTATTAAGCTATTGCATTTTGATTTGGTTTTTGGCCTCCTGTAAAAACCCAAGCCCACATGGGCATCCCAAACCAGCACATGTGACCTTATCTTTTATACTAAATCAGCTTGTTCAGCCTCAGCTTTAATAAGCAATTGCATTTTGATTTGGTGTTTGTCTGCTTTAAAAACACCAGCCCACATGGGCATCCCAAACCAGCACATGTGACCCTATCTTTTGTACTAAATCAGCTTGTTCGGCCTCAGCTTTATTAAGCTATTGCATTTTAAATTGGTTTCTCTCTGCTTTAAAAACACCAGCCCACATGGGCATCCCAAACGAGCACATGCCACCCTATCTGTTATACTAAATCAGCTTGTTCATCCTCAGCTTTATTAAGCTATTGCACTTTGAATTGGTTTTTGTCTGCTTTAAAAACACCGGCCACATGTGACCCTATCTTTTATACTAAATCAGCTTGTTCAGCCTCAGCTTTATTAAGCTATTGCATTTTGAATTGGTTTTTGCCCTGCTGTCAAAACAGCAGCCCACATGGGCATCCCAAACCAGCACATGTGACCCTATCTTTTATACTAAATCAGCTTGTTCATCCTCAGCTTTATTAAGCTATTGCATTTTGAATTGGTTTTTGTCTGCTTTAAAAACACCAGCCCACATGGGCATCCCAAACGAGCACATTCCACCCTATCTCTTATACTAAGTAAGCTTGTTCAGCCTCAGCATTATTAAGCTATTGCATTTTGAATTACTTTTTGTCCTGCTGTCAAAACACCAGGCCGCAGGGTATCCCAAACCACCACGTTGCACCCTATCTGTTATACTAAATAAGCTTGTTCATCCTCAGCTTTATTAAGCTTTTGCATTTTGAATTAGTTTTTGTCCTGCTGTCAAAACACCAGGCCGCAGGGTATACCAAACCACCACGTTGCACCCTATCTTTTATACTAAATCAGCTTGTTCATCCTCAGCTTTATTAAGCTATTGCATTTTGAATGGGTTTTTGTCTGCTTTAAAAACACCAGTCCACATGGGCATCCCAAACCAGCACATGTGACCCTATCTTTTATACTAAATCAGCTTGTTCATCCTCAGCTTTATTAAGCTATTGCATTTTGAATTGGTTTTTGTCTGCTTTAAAAACACCAGCCCACATGGGCATCCCAAACCAGCACATGCCACCCTATCTGTTATACTAAGTAAGCTTGTTCAGCCTCAGCTTTATTAAGCTATTGCATTTTGAATTGGTTTTTGTCCTGCTGTCTAAACACCAGGCCGCAGGGTATCCCAAACCACCACGTTGCACCCTATCTGTTATACTAAATAAGCTTGTTCATCTTCAGCTTTATTAAGCTATTGCATTTTGAATTGGTTTTTGTCCTGCTGTCAAAACACCAGGCCGCAGGGTATCCCAAACCACCACGTTGCACCCTATCTTTTATACTAAATCAGCTTGTTCATTCTCAGCTTTATTAAGCTATTGCATTTTGAAGTGGTTTTTGTCCTGCTGTCAAAACACCAGGCCGCAGGGTATCCCAAACCACCAAGTTGCACCCTATCTGTTATACTAAATAAGCTTGTTCAGCCTCAGCTTTATTAAGCTATTGCATTTTGAATTAGTTTTTGTCCTGCTGTCAAAACACCAGGCCGCAGGGTATACCAAACCACCATGTTGCACCCTATCTTTTATACTGAATCAGCTTGTTCATCCTCAGCTTTATTAAGCTATTGCATTTTGAATTGGTTTTTGTCTGCATTAAAAACACCAGTCCACATGGGCAACCTAAACCAGCACATGTGACCCTATCTTTTATACTCAATCAGCTTGTTCATCCTCAGCTTTATTAAGCTATTGCATTTTGAATTGGTTTTTGTCTGCTTTAAGAACACCAGCCCACATGGGCATCCCAAACCAGCACATGCCACCCTATCTGTTATACTAAGTAAGCTTGTTCAGCATCAGCTTTATTAAGCTATTGCATTTTGAATTGGTTTTTGTCCTGCTGGCTAAACACCAGGCCGCAGGGTATCCCAAACCACCACGTTGCACCCTATCTGTTATACTAAATAAGCTTGTTCACCCTCAGCTTTATTAAGCTATTGCATTTTGAATTGTTTTTTCTCCTGCTGTCAAAACACCAGCCCACATGGGCATCCCAAACCAACACATGTGACCTTATCTTTTATACTAAATCAGCTTGTTCATCCTCAGCTTTATTAAGCTATTGCATTTTGAATTGGTTTTTGTCTGCTTTAAAAACACCAGCCCACATGGGCATCCCAAACCAGCACATGCCACCCTATATGTTATACTAAGTAAGCTTGTTCAGCCTCAGCTTATTTAAGCTATTGCATTTTGAATTGGTTTTGTCTGCTTTAACAACACCAGCCCACATGGGCATCCCAAACCAGCACATGCCATCCTATCTGTTATACTAAGTAAGCTTGTTCAGCCTCAGCTTTATTAAGCTATTGCATTTTGAATTGGTTTTTGTCCTGCTGTCTAAACACCAGGCCGCAGGGTATCCCAAACCACCACGTTGCACCCTATCTGTTATACAAAATAAGCTTGTTCAGCCTCAGCTTATTTAAGCTATTGCATTTTGAATTGGTTTTGTCTGCTTTAACAACACCAGCCCACATGGGCATCCCAAACCAGCACATGCCATCCTATCTGTTATACTAAGTAAGCTTGTTCAGCCTCAGCTTTATTAAGCTATTGCATTTTGAATTGGTTTTTGTCCTGCTGTCTAAACACCAGGCCGCAGGGTATCCCAAACCACCACGTTGCACCCTATCTGTTATACAAAATAAGCTTGTTCAGCCTCAGCTTTATTAAGCTATTGCATTTTGAATTGGTTTTTGTCCTGCTGTCAAAACACCAGCCCACATGGGCATCCCAAACCAGCACATGCCACCCTATCTGTTATACTAAATCAGCTTGTTCATCCTCAGCTTTATTAAGCTATTTCATTTTGAATTGGTTTTTGTCCTGCTGTCTAAACACCAGGCCGCAGGGTATCCCAAACCACCACGTTGCACCCTATCTGTTATACTAAATAAGCTTGTTCAGCCTCAGCTTTATTAAGCTATTGCATTTTGAATTGGTTTTTGTCCTGCTGTCAAAACACCAGGCCGCAGGGTATCCCAAACCACCATGTTGCACCCTATCTTTTATACTAAATCAGCTTGTTCATCCTCAGCTTTATTAAGCTATTGCATTTTGAATTGGTTTTTGTCCTGTTGTCAAAACACCAGCCGCAGGGTATCCCAAACCACCATGTTGCACCCTATCTTTTATCCTAAATAAGCTTGTTCAGCCTCAGCTTTATTAAGCTATTGCATTTTGAATTGCTTTTTGTCCTGCTGTCAAAACACCAGGCCGCAGGGTATCCCAAACCTGCACGTTGCACCCTATCTGTTATACTAAATTAGCTTGTTCAGCCTCAGCTTTATTAAGCTATTGCATTTTGAATTGCTTTTTGTCCTGATGTCAAAACACCAGGCCACAGGGTATCCCAAACCTGCACGTTGCACCCTATCTGTTATACTAAATAAGCTTGTTCAGCCTCAGCTTTATTAAGCTATTGCATTTTGAATTGTTTTTTGTCCTGCTGTCAAAACACCAGGCCGCAGGGTATCCCATATTGCTAATTTTCATAGAATCTGGTGCAGAGAAGCAGTTCCTCGCTTTATTTAGCTTCTGCTTTTTAAAGTAAACAAATTTTTAAAGTACCTATTGCGCATTTCAAATACATAAAAATGTCAGGCAGACAAGTTCCAGGATGTTCAAAGAGGAGTGGCAGAGGCCAAGATTCAGCAGGCAGAGGTCGCAGCAGACTAGGGGCGAGTGGCAGCAGGAGTCACGGTGAGAGACCTGATCTGCCAGTATCTGCTAGCGGTCGTGTCTCCACCAGTAACGCATCTGCTGTGGTAGATTGGTTAACGCGGTCATCCACATCATCACAAGTTACATCTGAGACCCCCAATCTAGGGTCGGTAGGTTCCTCTGACACAACCCTGAGTTGGCATGCCCCGAGAGCAGTCCCTGTCCTTCCATTGCCTCTGTCCTACGCCGTTCCCTTCCCCCAGTGACGTATCCTATGCTTTAGGTTCAGCTCCAATCTTTAGTGAGGAGGACGATCAGATAGAGGACAGTGAGCAGCTACTGTCCAGCCAAGAAATGGAGGTGGCTTCTTTAGCTAGGCAGACAAATAGTGATGTGGAGAGTGTTGTGGGTGTTGCGAGCGTTCCAGCTCCTGCGCCAGACACTGTTGAGGAAACCGAGAACATCAGTGATGTGCAGCCACAACTCGGTGATGAAGAAGCCGATGGCACTTGGGAGCCGGGTGCAGAAGGGGCTTCATCGTCATCATCAGGAGAAGAGGGGCGCAGGTTCCCCCGGAGTCAGCAGCTGAGGCAGCAAGGTGTTAGCAGCATGGTTGGCAGTCAGCATGGGGGCACAATTGTAAAGCCTGGAGCCAAACGGGGCCGGGGTAGAGCACCTGCTGCACGGCAGGCTACCTTATCGGGAGGTAGTGGAGCAGGGGTTCCTGGAGTTGGCGACAGTAGCAGTGAATCAGTGCGGCCTGTTGGTGGGAAAAGTAGCTACTCGGCAGTGTGGCAGTTTCTCCTGAAGCATCCGCAGGAGGGTAACATGCCCACATGCAAGATATGTAGACAGAAGGTGAAGCGTGGCCAGGGCCCAAATGGCACCACGGCCCTGCGTCAACATATGATGCGTCACCATAAAGCGGCCTGGGGGAACCGAGTCTCTGAAGAGGTGGTCCAGCATGCTTCCTCACCAAGTAGCGCGCCGCTCCCAATTTCTGCCAGCCAAGGCTCCAGCACCTCAGCTGAAGGCAGCTGTGCGTCATAACCATCCTCTGTCGCTACTGATGCTCCTGCTCCTCCTTCTCCACCTCCTCCTCCAAGTCATGCATCCCGCCAGCAATCCATCAGCGAAGCCATGTCCAAGAGACAGCAGTATGCGCCCACTCATCCTACGGTGCAGGAGCTGAATGTGCTCCTGTCCAAGTTGCTGGTGCTGCAGTAGCTCCCTTTTCAGGTGGTGGACTCTGCACCTTTCAGAGAACTGATGCCGAGCCGAGGTGGAGAGTCCCAAGCCATCATTTCTTTGCCAAGAAGGCAGTACCAGTGCTGTACACTTTTGTTGAACAGAAGGTGGGCCAGTCCTTGAGCCTGTCGGTGTGTAGCAAAGTGCATGGCAGCGCCGACGTCTGGAGCTGTAACTACGGTCAGGGACAGTACATGTCATTTACGGACCACTGGTTGAATGTGGTTCCTTTGCAGCAGCAGCAGCAACTTGGACAGGTCACTCCGCTTCGGCCTCCGCACTCCCTGCCCATTGTGCCTGTGACACCGTGCGACTCGGCCTCCTCATCCTCCGCCATCTCCTCACCCTCCACTGTAGGCTCAAGTCTCAGTGCCCCTCCAGCCTACCATGTGTGCAGGGAACGGAGGTGTCACGCTGTGCTTCACATGGTTTGTCTTGGCGAACGGAGTCACACAGGGGAGGAACTGCTTAAATTTATTCATCACGAAATCCAAACATGGCTTACTCCAAGAAAACTTAAAATGGGAATCATGGTTACCGACAATGGGAAGAACATTTTGTCTGCGCTGCGACAAGGAAGCCTGACCCATGCGCCCTGCATGGCTCATGTCTTCAATCTGGTTGTCAAGCGGTTTCTGAAGTGTTCCCCCCATCTGCAAGACATCCTAACAACTTCAAGGAAACTTTGCATGCACTTCAGCCACCCTTACACCGCCAGACACACCCTTCTTGAGCTACAGCGTCAGAACAGTAGCCCCCAACTGATGTCTGATTTGCGATGTTTCCACCCGTTGGAATTTCACCCTTCACATGTTGGACCGATTATATGAACAGAGAAAAGCCATCACGGATTTCCTGATGATCCAAGCGGATAGGGGGACTCCCCTGTGTAACTTCAATGTCAACCAGTGGCAGCTCATACGTGACACCTGCCGTTTGCTCAGGCCCTTTGAGGAAGCCACTTTATTTGTCAGTCGGCAGGATTACGGGATGAACGACGTGAATCCACTGCTTCATGCACTACAGCACATGTTGGAAACCATGGCTGGTCAGGGCACTGGAGACATGGCGTCTACATCTTATGGGCAAATTAACCCCGTTGGAGCTGAACTGGAGGAGGAGGAGGAAGAGTAGGAGAAGTGGCCCAGTGAAGCACAGTTTAGGCTTGGCGAAATGGCTGGTTTATCTAGTCAGCGGACAGGAAAGGAGGAGTAGGAGCAGCCAGAGGAGCTAGAGGGTTGTGAGGAAGGTGAGACAGAGGATACAGACACACCGTGGCAGTATGCAGTGGAGATAGAGACAGGTAGTCCCTCCGAGTCACTTGCGCAAATGGCAGGAAGCATGCTTACGTGCTTGCGTAGTGACCCCAGAATTGTTTCCATTTGTCGGCGGGATGACTTCTGGCTCTCCACCTTATTGGACCCTCGCTTCCGGCACAAAATGGGGGCATTCTTTAAACCCACCGAGAGGGAGGACAAACTGAACTACTACAAAGACATTCTACATAGTCAGTTGGCCGATGCCTATCTGCGCCATGGTCCATACTCTCGCAGGTCTGACTCGGGGGTACCTCTGCGCTCACCTTCCACTGCCATGGCTGCTGGGGGTGTTGGCAGGAGCAGCAGCAGCAGCTCCATCAGCAGCCTCAGCCTTCAGTCGCTAATGAGTAGCTTTCTACACCCGCATAGTGAGGCTACTCATGAGCAGCAGGAAGACCTGGAGCAGGACCTGAACCAGCAGGTCATGACATACCTTGACATGACCATGCCAACACACCTTGAGGATCCGCTGGACTTCTGGGCAGCCAAACTTGGCTTGTGGCCGCAACTAGCAGAGTTTGCCCTGGAAAAGCTGTCCTGCCCGGCAAGTAGCGTGCCATCCGAGCGGTTGTTTAGTGCGGCGGGGGCCATAGTTACAACGAGGAGAACTCGTCTGTCAACTAAAAATGTGGAGAGACTCACCTTTGTGAAAATGAATCATGGATGGATCAGCAAGGATTTCCACCCACCAATGGCTGATGCATGGGACTAGATTCAGCATGGTGCCACGTTTTAGGCCAATTTTAGGGCTCCTGCTGATGCCAACTTCAGGGTGTGCCTTTCAGCCAATTTTGGGCCTCCTGCTGCTGCTGCTGCCAACTGCAGTGTGTCTTTCAAGCTATGTTTGGGCTCATGCTGCTGCTGCTTGCAACTCCAGGGTGTGATTCATTCAATTTTTGGCCTCCTGCTGCCACCTCCATTGTCTCGTTAAAGCAATGTTTGGGCTCCTGCTGCTGCTTGCAACTCCAGGGTGTGATTCATCCAATTTTTGGGCTCCTGCAGCCAACTCCAGTGTCTCTTTCAAGCTATGTTTGGGCTCCTGCTGCTGCTGCTTGCAACTCCAGGGTGTGATTCATCCAATTTTTGGGCTCCTACAGCCAACTCCAGTGTGTCTTTCAAGCAATGTTTGGGCTTCTGCTGCTGCTGCTGCTTGCAACTTCAGGGTGTGATTCATCCAATTTTTGGGCTCCTGCAGCCAACTTTAGTGTCTCTTTCAAGTTATGTTTGGGTTCCTGCTGCTGCTGCTTGCAGCTCCAGGGTGTGATTCATCCAATTTTTGTGCTCCTGCAGCCAACTCCAGTGTCTTTTTCAAGCTATGTTTGGGCTCCTGCTGCTGCTGCTTGCAACTCCAGGGTGTGATTCATCCAATTTTTGGGCTCCTGCAGCCAGCTCCAGTGTCTCTTTCAAGCTATGTTTGAGCTCCTGCTGCTGCTTGCAACTCCAGGGTGTGATTCATCCAATGTTTGGGCTCCTGCTGCAACTCCAGTGTCTCTTTCAAGCTATGTTTGGGCTCCTGTTGCTGCTGCTTGCAACTCCAGGATGTGATTCATCCAATGTTTGGGCTCCTGATGCCAACTCCAGTGTCTCTTTAAAGCAATGTTTGGGCTCCTGCTACTGCTTGCAACTCCAGGGTGTGATTCATCCAATTTCTGGGCTCCTGCAGCCAACTCCAATGTCTCTTTCAAGCTATGTTTGGGCTCCTGCTGCTGCTGCTGCTTGCAACTCCAGGGTGTGATTCATCCAATTGTTATGGGCTCCTGCAGCCAACTCCAGTGTCTCTTTCAAGCTATGTTTGGGCTCCTGCTGCTGTTGCTTGCAACTCCAGGGTGTAATACATCCAACTTTTGGACTCCAGCAGCCGATTCCAGTGTCTCTTTCAAGCTGTGTTTGGGCTCCTGCTGCTGCTTGCAACTCCAGGGTGTGATTCATCCAATGTTTGGGCTCCTGCTGCAACTCCAGTGTCTCTTTCAAGCTATGTTCGGGCTCCTGTTGCTGCTGCTTGCAACTCCAGGATGTGATTCATCCAATTTTTGGGCTCCTGAAGCAAACTCCAGTGTCTCTTTAAGGCAATGTTTGGGCTCCTGCTGCTGCTTGCAACTCCAGGGTGAGATTCGTCCAATTTTTGGGCTCCTGCAGCCAACTCCAGTGTCTCTTTCAAGCTATGTTTGGGCCCCTACTGCTGCTGCTTGCAACTCCAGGGTGTGATTCATCCAATTTCTGGGCTCCCGCAGCCAACTCGAGTGTCTCTTTAAAGCTATGTTTGGGCTCCTGCTGCTGCTGCTGCTTGCAGCTCCAGGGTGTGATTCATCCAATTTTTGGGCTCCTGCAGCCAACTCCAGTGTCTCTTTCAAGCTATGTTTGAGCACCTGCTGCTGCTTGCAACTCCAGGGTGTGATTCATCCAATTTTTGGGCTCCTGCAGCCAACTCCAGTGTCTCTTTCAAGCTATGTTCGGGCTCCTGCTGCTGCTGCTTGCAACTCCAGGGTGTGATTCATCCAATTTTTGGGCTCCTGCAGCCAACTCCAGTGTCTCTTTCAAGCTATGTTTGTGCTCCTGCTGCTGCTGCTGCTGCTGCTTGCAACTCCAGGGTGTGATTCATCCAATTTTTGGGCTCCTGCAGCCAACTCCAGTGTCCCTTTCAAGCTATGTTTGAGCTCCTGTTGCTGCTGCTGCTTGCAACTCCGGGGTGTGATTCATCCAATTTTTGGGCTCCTGCAGCCAGCTCCAGTGTCTCTTTTAAGCTATGTTTGGGCTCCTGCTGCTGCTTGCTACTCCAGGGTGTGATTCATCCAATTTTTGGGCTCCTGAAGCCAACTCCAGTGTCTCTTTAAAGCAATTTTTGGGCTCCTGCTGTTGCTTGCAACTCCAGGGTGTGATTCATCCAATTTTTGGGCTCCTGCAGCCAACTCCAGTGTCTCTTTCAAGCTATGTATGGGCTCCTGCTGCTGCTGCTGCTGCTTGCAACTCCAGGGTGTGATTCAGCCAATTTTTGGGCTCCTGCAGCCAACTCCAGTGTCTCTTTCAAGCTATGTTTGGGCTCCTGCTGCTGCTGCTGCTTGCAACTCCAGGGTGTGATTCAGCCAATTTTTGGGCTCCTGCTGCCAACTCCAGTGTCTCTTTCAAGCTATGTTTGGGCTCCTGCTGCTGCTGCTGCTTGCAACTCCAGGGTGTGATTCATCCAATTTTTGGGCTCCTGCAGCCAACTCCAGTGTCTCTTTAAAGCAATGTTTGGGCTCCTGCTGCTGCTTGCAACTCCAGGGTGTGATTCATCCAATTTTTGGGCTCCTACAGCCAACTCCAGTGTCTCTTTCAAGCTATGTTTGGGGTCCTGCTGCTGCTGCTGCTTGCAACTCCAGGGTGTGATTCATCCAATTTCTGGGCTCCTGCAGCCAACTCCAGTGTCTCTTTAAAGCAATGTTTGGGCTCTTGCTGCTGCTTGCAACTCCAGGGTGTGATTCATCCAATTTTTGGCCTCCTGCTACCAACTCCAGTGTCTCTTTAAAGCAATGTTTGGGCTCCTGCTGCTTGCCACTCCAGGGTGTGATTCATCCAATTTTTGGGCTCCTGCTGCCAACTCCAGTGTCTCTTTCAACCAATGTTTGGGCGGCTGCTGCTGCTGCTGCTTGCAACTCCAGGGTGTGATTCAGCTAATTTTTGGGCTCCTGCTGCTGCCAGCTCCAGGGTGTGTTTTTCAGGCACTATAGGGGCCCCTCATAGTGATGCCACCTCAACTCTCTGCAATTGTGCCGCTCTGCGATTCTATTAGCGATGCCTCTGATCTGCATGTCATAAATATTTACAGTATTATTTCACTAACCCAGCACGCATCCTATGCGTGTTACAGCAAGGCAGAATGGTTTACAACCCTATTGAGGCTCTAGGAAGCTCAGAAATAGCCATTTTTAATAGCGATTCGTCGCGAATAAATTCGGACCGAAGCAAATTTTGTGGAAAAATTCAGCCGAATCGAATTTTTCAAAAGTTTGCTTATCTCTATTTACCATCTATTGTTGGGAAATTGCTTGAGGGGCTATTAGGGGACTACTTACATAAATATGTAACTATACATAATATTAAAAGTGACAACCAGCACGGTTTTACTAAGGGCAGAAGCTGCCATACTAACCTGATTGGCTTCTATAAGGAGATGAGTAGAAGCCTGGATAGAGGGACATCTGTAGATATAGTTTTTCTGGATTTTGCCAGTGCTGGGCCCACTATTATTCAACATGTTTATAAATAACATAGAAGATGGAATTAAATGCACTGTCTCTATTTTTGCAGATGACACAAAGATATGTAACACAGTGCAGTCTATTAAAGATGTTCACAGGCTTCGAACTGACTTGGACACTTTGAGTGTCTGGGCATCCACTTGGCAAATGAAGTTCAATGCGAAGAAAAGTCATGCACTTGGGGCTTGATAACCTGAAGGCCACATATGTCCTCGGCTGAGTAAAACTGTGAGAAACAGGATCAGCTAAAATCCTCTCTAAAGACAAAGGGGCGCTCCCTTCGACTGGAAAAAAAGAAATTCAATCTCTGGAGGCGACAATCATTTTGTACCATAAGAACTATGGAATAGCCTCCGACAAAAGCAGCGGCATCAACCGCTGACCGCTCCAAAAAAGGATTAGATGCTTATTTAGAATAAAAGAACATTAACAGTTACTATTAGCTGTTATCAGTAAAAACAAAAAAATAACATAAAAAATGACTTCCCCTACCCCAACACACTTGGTTGAACTTGATGGGTATATGTATTTTTTCAACCGTATTAACGATGTAACCCCCCTCACTTCTAAAACAAGCAGTGTGTAAAATACACCCCAAACTATAACAGGCAGCTTGGCAGATCCCCCTCCTTTACCACACTGAGACAGGGTGGTGTGGTTACAAAAAAAAATAAAAATTCACCTCCACCGCATCCGGGACCAGATCCATCGATGTCATCGGCAAGCAGGCAACTGCACTGCAGTGCAGAAAGTGGTGGCTCCCTTTACTCTGTGAGTCCATTTTTTTTTGTTCTAATCCCCTGCTCTGTCCATATAACTTACCAGCATCCCTGCACTTCTGTATCCTGCATCTGATCATCCTCATTCAGCCCACCAGTGGCACAGGAGTGTTGGTAAGGTAAATTGACAACATTCGCTCCATAACACGCGTGTACATTCCCCTAAGCATTTTGGGGGAAGGGGGATAAAGTGAGTCTTATAGAGCAATGAATATGGTGACTGAAGCATGTGTTAAGCCAATGGATTTGCAAAGGATGGCTCAAAATATTAGGTAAAACATCACTGACCTGCAGACAAATTCCAGAAAATGTTATATACATAGAGGATTAGACGAACTGGATTGATTGCTAATATAATGGCTGATAATGCCTTATATTTATTTAGACATGATCAGAGGTTTAAAATGTGCATAAATACCTTGAAAAATAACACAGGTCAACAAAAAAAAAAAATTTACTTGTGTCCAAAATATTTTAATGATTTTGGGGTATTTTTGGGGTGCTGATTCTGAATATGCTATCAGTTTTGCCAGATTGGCTCAAGTTTTTGATATTTTTGGTATCTTATTTATAGCACTTGTTGGTAAATGCGACGCATCATCTCATTAATTTCTTTGGATTAGTACTTGAACTGAGCAGTTCTCAATATAGTTTTTTGTTAATTAGTGTTCTAAAAGTTTGTTCATAGCTTGATTTTTGCACTAACTTTATGTTGTTGTCTGTTTTCCAGTGAAAAGCATGAACTCATCAAGAAGAAGTTGTCTTAACGATCCAGACTCATTCTGTTACATTTGTGGTGAATATACACTGCAAAAACATAGAAGAAACATAACAGACTTCATAAAAAAAGTGTATTTGGCCTATTTTGGGGTTATGCTTGGGGACCAAGACAAGTCTTGGGCACCACACATAGTGTGCAAAGCATGTATCGAAGTATTACGAAAATGGAGCAAAGGACAAAGAAAAAGCTTCAAATTTGGTGTTCCAATGGTGTGGAGAGAGCAAAAAAATCATCATGATGACTGTTATTTCTGTGCAGTGCAAGTGCAAGGATTCAATAAGCATAAGAAACGAAAATGGGAGTATCCTAACATGGAATCTGCAAGAAGGCCTGTCCCTCATTGTGAAGATGTGCCTGTACCTGTGTTTACCATGTTACCTGACCTTCCCCCACCTGATGATGATGAAATGCAGGGTATGGAGCTAAGCATTAGTTCTGGAAGTGAACCAGAATATGAAGGAAGTTTCAGAACACCTACGCAATTTACCCAAGGAGAGCTCAACGATCTAATAAGAGACCTCAACCTCTCAAAAAGTGCATCCGAACTTTTAGCTTCAAGGCTAAGTGAAAAAAATTGTCTGACGCCTGGAACTAAAATTACATCTTACAGGACCAGAGAAGAAGCACTTCTTCAATTTTTCTGTGAAGATGACCTACTTGTATATTGTAAGGATATTCCTGGCCTGATGCTGCAAATGGGTTTACAAGTATATCGTCCTGAAGACTGGAGGCTTTTCATAGATAGTTCTAAAAGGAGTTTGAAATGTGTTTTGTTGAACAATGGCAATCAGTGTGCATCTCTTCCAGTAGCTCACTCAACTAAACTTACAGAACAATACAAAAATGTCAAAATGGTCTTGGAGAAACTGTGCTACCATGAACATTCGTGGCTGATATGTGTTGATTTAAAAATGGTCAACTTTTTACTTGGACAGCAAAGTGGATACACAAAGTATCCTTGCTTCATCTGCATATGGGATAGTAGAGCAAAACATCAGCACTGGGAGAAACTGAATTGGCCTCCAAGGGACACCTTGACAGTAGGAGCATCAAACATAGTGAACGAACCTTTGGTGGACAGGGAAAAAATCATTCTACCACCACTTCACATAAAGTTAGGATTAATGAAGCAGTTCGTAAAGGCATTAGACAAAGATGGTAATTGCTTCATGTACATCTGCAGATCTTTCCCTGGTCTCAGTAGCGAAAAACTGAAGGCAGGAATCTTTGATGGTCCTCAAATTCGGAAACTCATTACAGATTCAAATTTTCCTAAGGAAATGAATGACATAGAAGCTGCTGCATGGTGTAGTTTTGTGTTGGTAGTGAAGAACTTCTTGGGAAATAAAAAGGCAGACAATTATGAAGAACTGGTACAAAACATGCTATTGAGATTTAGAAATCTGGGTGTACACATGAGCATTAAATTGCATTATCTTCACAGTCACTTGGACAGATTTCCAGAAAACCTTGGAGATTTTAGCGAAGAACAAGGGGAGAGATTTCATCAGGATATTATGGTGATGGAGGAAAGGTACCAAGGCAGATGGGACAGACATATGATGGCTGATTACTGCTGGAATCTACAGCGTGACTGCCCGAATAGCTCACATAGACGAAAATCATATTAAAAGCGCTTTTCCAGCGATTAAATGTCTCCTATCTTTCATGTCTTGTTCATTTTTGAAGATTACTTTCTAAAACTAGTTAAAATAAACTAAAATCAACATTTACTTTGTTAAATTTATTGTATTCATGACAATATCAATAAAGTTAATGCGCGTGTAGCAAATTACGTCTTTTTTTTACACATTTCACGAAAAATCTCAAAAACTTGAGCCAATCTGGCAAAACTGATGACATATTCAGAATCAGCACCCCAAAGTTACCCTAAATTCGTTGAAATATCTTTGGCCCCAAAAATGCTGTTGACCTGTGTAATACTTGAAGAGTAATTCTGCTTTTGATTACATTTTTAAAAGTTTTCATTATTGTGTGTGAAAATTATGTCCTCTTTTCAATTAGTTTGCAACTCTGTGCCTCAAAAGAAAACAGTTTTCTCTAGCAACAATGTTTTTACCTTGCAAAAAATCCCAAACCCATTTGAAACAGCCACCACAATACAGCAAAATATAAAAAATGTTACTAGATACACTAACATGTACTCAATAAGGTACCATAAAAACATTGACTGACCATCCCATCTTATTATTTCAATCATCAAATGCAAAAATATTTCTACTGAAAGATGCTAAGTAGGTAAGTAATTTCTGCTCACAATAGACCAGACAAATATAATATACAATAATATAATAATTAGTATGTAACCGAGCCAGTAGAACCCGGTTTCAACCTGAATTTCAGGAAAAGTTCAGTCAGCTGCAAATCAGAAGTTCACGTGGTTCGCGGCAGAAGGAGAAGCAGAGAGAGGGGGTCACATGGTCATAGCTTAAGAGGTCAGGGTAGCTGGGCCAATAAGGATGAGCTATTGCAGGAGATAATCATGTGATGCGCCATCTATCCACCATTTTCGAGCTATCTGTTGCAGTTTGGGGATAGTTTAGTGACAGTGTAGAGACAGTTTAGGGTATTTCGAACCACAGCATAGAAGAAAGGGATAGAAAAGAAAGTAGGCACAGCGGGACGCTGGGGGGGGGGGGGGGGGGGCTGCACAGAAAAACTGCATCTGCCTGCTCTGGGATCTTCTAGTCACTGTTGTCCACCCTGTAAATTCTGAAAACTTTAGTGAGTTTTTTTTTATTTTTTTGGCCACATCTGCCTGGTTTAGCTGGCTCCAGACACTGTGTTGGGGAACTTGGGGTACATAGTACCTCAGTGTTTGATACAATTTAAAAAAATCTTTTTCACCTGCCAATTAATTTTTTTTTTGGGGGGGGCAGCTCTGTTTTAAGTGTGCAGGCCCTGTCTCTCTCCAAGTTGTGGTCCACTGTGCCATTTTGTTAAATACAGTTTAAAAAAAAGCACTGTTTAATATTTGCACTCCCTGTCTTTCTCTAAGTTGGGGTCCACAGTGCCTCTTTGTTAAATATAGTTTAAAAAAAGGTAGGCAGCTCTGTTTTAAGTGTGCAGGTCCCATCTCTCTAAGCTGGGGTTCAGGGTGCCTTTTATTAAATTCAATTTTAACAAAACAAGCTGGGCAGCTCTGTTTTAAGTGTGCAAGCTCTGTCTCTCTCTAAGTTGGGGTCCACGGTGCCCCTTTGTTAAATAGAGTTTGAAAAAAAAAAACAGGGGGCTGCTCTGTGTTAAGTGTGCAAGCTCCGTCTATCTCTAAGTTGGGTTCCACAGTGCCTCTTTGTTAAATACAATTTAAAAAAAGGGGGGCAGCTCTGTTTTAAGTGTGCAGGTCCTGTCTCTCTAAGTTGGGGTTCAGAGTGCCTTTTATTAAACACAATTTAAACAAAACAAGTGGGGCAGCTCTGTGTTAAGTGTGCAAGCTGGGGTCCACGGTTCCTCTTTGTTAAATACAGTTAAAAAAAAAACAATCATTTTCACTTGCCAAATATTTTTTTTTGGGGGGGGGGCAGCTCGGCTTAAGCTGTGCAGGCCTTTTCTCTCTCTAACTTGGGGTCCACGGTGCCCCTTTGTTAAATACAGTTAAGAAAAAACAAGGGGCAGCTCTGTTTTAAGTGTGCAGGCCCCGCCTCTCTCTAAGTTGGTGTCCAAGGTGCCTCTTTGTTAAATACAGTTTAAAAAAAAAACAAGGGGGCAGCTCTGTTTTAAGTGTGCAGGTCCCATTTCTTTCTATGTTGGGGTCCACGGTGCCTCTTTTTTAAATACAGATAAAAAAAAAAAAACTTTTTTATCCACCAGGGAATAATTTAAGGAACATCTATTTATCTATGTTTTAGGAAATACTAAGTAAAATGTCTGGGAAAAGAAGGGGTGGGAAAGGACGGGGTGGAGGAAAAGACATCCTTGCAAATCCTTTTGCCCCTAAGGATAAGAATGTTGGTGCCAGTACCAACACTATGGTCAGCAGCTATGTGCCCAGACCCCGCTAAAGCAGCACCAGCCATTTGGCCAGGCCCAGCCATAGTAGCGGCAACATCCATTTGCCCGGGCCCACCACTGCTAGTAGTAGCGGCAGCTATGTACGCGGCAGTAGTAGCAGCAGTAATGTACGTGGAGTAGTGGTAGGCATGAACATACTGGAAGTTATGTAGGTGGTTGTGGTGTGGGAAGGGCAAGTAAACCATGATGAAACAGGAACAGGGAAGTGGCAGGGATAAGGAGGAGGGGTATGATGATGTAGATTTGGACAGGACCTGGGAACCAGGCAACAAGGGACATCATCAAAGCAGGAGGGTACTTCTGGCACTGGCAGCAACAAAGAGTCGAGCCAAGGTTGGTTCAGATCATGTGCAAAACGGCATTGGGCTAGGTCTGCTGGTATGGTCCACTCAGGACTCCATACCATGCTGCTTTTTCAGACTCGATAAAAAAACCTGCCAGAGGAGGAGCAAAGTCTGGTGGTTGTGGTGGTGTTGGAAAGGCTAGCTCCCCACAAGCCACAACCATGTCTAACCGAGTTAATGCCAACTCACTCTTGAGAATATGATGCACAATTTTTTACATCCCATAAACCCCACCTGACACACATTGTCATGGAAGGGATGTTCATCACCAGCAACACCACCACCTGAACAAACAGGTGCACTCCTACCTCGACTGTGCCCTCAGCTCAGGCAAAGGGTCAGTGTATTGCCCACAAAGGATTTCATACATCATACATGGCTCCCCCATTCCAAAAAGATTTCCTCACTCCAGCCCAGTTTTAACCAGCTGACCAATGTAGCCAGCAAATTGCCTGCCAAAGGCTTCATACATACATTTTCAACATAATTTGTTGATGAAAGTACAGAGAACCCTGGCAGGGCTCCCCCAATATTGCAGCAAAATGACAGCAGCAGCACCAGCATCAATTGGAGAAGACTGTGACTGAGATTATTGTAATGTATCTTTGATGTCACAGGCATATATCCCAGGCTATACGCGCGTGGCGTGTGGAAGTCCCCTGAATAAATGTTTTTTTTTCTAAAATACAAATTGCCCCTCCACAGGGGCAAAAACACAGGAACCCTGGGATTATATTGTGTTATCACTGCAGGTTTGGCATCATACCATATTTGCATATAGTATTCATTTAAATTGTTAAACATCGACCCAATTTTGTGTGTTCTCCCCATTTAGAGCCAAAAAAGCCCACCCCTCCAGGATCCAGTGTCTGGGGTCTCCTCATCTTCCTGGGGGGTTCTCGGATCATCAAGCCATGTGCGGGGCAGAGAATTAATGTTCTCTGCCCCGCACATGGCTTTTGACAGCTCGCCTGCAACCGTAGGGTGGGATCTTTTTAAACCGCAAGTGAGTTGACATCAGGGTATAAAAGGCCCATCCCTTGCATTGGGAAAATCTGGGCTTGAGGCAAAGGACACCACTTATCTGTTCTGTATATGGATTTCGCCACTCACTCCCAGGCAGACAGCGTGGGTCAGCACTCAGAAATGGAAGGAGGTAAGTATCACATATACCATTTACCAGTTCAAAGGGCAGGAGGGGCTGACAAGTCACCTGCCAGCAAGCTGGTCACTAGACAAACCCCCTGCCCCATTTTCCCCAAAGACCGGGGGATGCAGAAGAGCTTGGTGCCCATGAGGGCTATGTGGGCAGGTCGCCCATAAACTCATCTTCTTCTTCTTTCCCCAGGCTTTTGTGAATGGCCGAGCGAGCAGCATCCTGTTAGAGGGTAGCAGGGGATGAGGTCGCCAGCGCGCTTGGATCCGCTCGCCTTACACGAAGGCTTAGACAAGCTGACGTGAGCTGATTCGAGTGCACTGATTGGATGAGAGACTGCGCATGGTTGGTAGAACCAAGGAAGGGTGAGTGCGATTGAGTAACTGAGGGGTTTTCACACAGCAAGGTATTACCGATTGGGGTACCCCGAGGCAAGGACCTGTGGGCCTGTGGCCCTGCCACTGAAACTCCAAGCCCTGGAATACCAGCCCACATATTTGGTGCCTGGACTGGTTTTTCTAGAGAGGGGAGAACCCACAACATAAAAAAATGTAAGGGTTTAGCTTAAAAAGAAAAAGAGACTTTTTTTCTGTGAGTTTTTTTCACTTATCCCTTTGTGAACTGGTAAGTGGTAACTGAGTTTCATATACCAGTTCAAAGAGCAGAAGTGGCTGGTGAATCACCTTGTGGCAAGCTGATCACTTGCCAAACCTCCCACCCCCATTACCTGCATCCCAAAGGTAGGAGGGGTGCAGATGCAGTCGGTGCCCATGTTGGCTATGTGGGCTGGTAGCCTTTAGGGCCGAGGCCTGGCCAATCCGACTCCAAGTTTAAATAGCTGGAGCACAGGCTGGTTATTATAATTATTAAAATGTATTTATAAAGCGCCCTTATCTTCCATGGCTCTGTACAATGTGAAATTACAAACAGGGTAAAGTAACTAACTTGCAATACATGAAAAGCATATATACATAGTCATACTGAAATTGGGAGAGATGGCCCTGCCCTTGGTGGCTTACAATCTAAAGGGTTATGCTGTAGAGGGGGGGGGGGCCACATCATTAAAAAATAAAGGTTCAATCCTTAAAAATTAATTTAAGAATTTACCCCAACCCCTCCTCCCCCTGATACCCTGGAGCCCGGGCAGGTTTTTCTGGAGAGGGGGGATCCCACACCATTAAAAAAAAATGTTGCAAGGGTTTATCCTTTGATAGTTATTGTAAGTTAACTGCAGGTTGCAGTTAGTTGTATTTTATTTGAAACTCTCATAAAAATCTTTGGGGTGTCTCCTGGAAGAAACAGGTGACTTACTGATACATATGTGATACTTTTGTAATCATGAGGAATGGGGCTTTTAAATGCAATATGGTTTTTGTTTTTCCACATACCCCACCCATAAATGCACTGAAACAATTATTGAAACTCTCCTGATCACAGTTAAATATATAGTGCAAATGCTTAAAAATTGGAGATCTGAGGCTGGGTGATCAGAGGTTGGGTCTTGAATAGTATGTATTAAGCATTGTGGCACATGTATTAAGCAACGTGACACAGACACTAACTTCCTCCCACCTTAGACCCCTTTTATAACAGTTTAGAATAAACCATTTCAAAGCATCTCAAAATCTCTTATATGTTACTACCCTATTTTTTTAAGAGCAGCTTTCGTTGCTTCTACTTCTGGGTCATGGCTGAGCATGAAAGGGCAAGCTGTTTGCATGTCCTGCTGTGGTTAGAGACAGTAACCATTTTGGCTTGTCAGACTAATGCACACTGAGAGCGATAAAGGCTGTCTTTTGGGTGGTCCTGGAGGAATGAACGGAGGGCAAACATTGTCTACCTTATATGAATTCTACCATGCTCTGCAGGAAATGGAAGAGAGGCACCTGGGACAGGATTCAGGTGAGCTGCTTGCTGCCTTATTAATGATGTCGGGTCCCTTTAAGGGCACTTTTGAAGGCTTGAAAAATTGAAGAGTGGTGAATTGTATGAGTGAAGGCACCCCAGATTAGAGTAACATGTGAATGTTAAGTTCTAAATATAAAAGTGGGAGGCCATGTTCAGGGTTCAGGACAGAAGGAGGTTGTGAGCAGAGTGGAGGCTGTATCTGGGCTAGTATCTTTGGACTAATAATGAAATGTAGAAGGGGCTTGGGCAAATTGAGCTTTTTAGGTTAAGGTTAACATTTTAAACTGTATTATTTCACATACTGGCAGACAGTGGAGAAACTTACTGGAGTGAGAAGTAGACATGAGGCTCGATTCAAAGAAACATTCGTCCGGACTTCCGTAGCTGTCTGTGAAAGTTTTGTTGGGTGTTTGTCATTTTTTTGCTTTTTTTCGTACATTTTTCATTCGTACGAACGTTCGGGAAGATGCGTACATGCTCTTTCGCAAAACGAAAGGAAATCGGATGTTTCTCGTTCATTCGGGAGCATTTTTCCACCAATTTTTTCGTCCGTTCAGAATTTTTTTGTTATTGCAGTGGGCTTGCGATTAATTCAGAGACCTGATTGCCGATGGGACAACACTCCATAAATACGTTTCATTGACGAACCACTCCCGGCACCTTTTAGACGTCGGAACTAGAGCCATGGACGAGTCTACTGCCTTTGAGGAGCATGAGGATCTGCAACTCATGGGAATTGAGATCGTCCGGAGGTCACAGACCAGACTGCATCGGCGGCGACGCATGGACATCAATAGCATGCATGACGTTGAGCTGTTCGAGCTGACCAGGCTTAATCGCGCTTCCCTCCATAAATTGTATAGTGAGCTGCGGCCATGGTTAGCCCGCACCACAAGGAAGGGGCAAGCAATTTCAGGTATGACCAAGATGCTTGGCTGCCTGCAATTTTTGGTGAACGGCTCGTTCCAGAGGCTGGGTGCCCTCTCCGTGGGGATCTCTCAGCCTACGCTGAGCCGCGCACTATCCAAATTTTTGGAAGGCATGGCTATCCTAACTCGGAAATATATTTGTTTCCCTGAGGATATGGTAGCCAGAAACGCCATTAAGCTGGCATTTTATAATATCGCCGACATGCCCAACGTCATGGGTGCTATTGACTGCACACACGTTGCCCTCGTCCCGCCGGCAGTCGACGAGTATATATACAGGCAAGTTGTGGCTTCCATTGTATCTAAATGTTTGGTTGTCCCTCCTTTGGCCAATACCATTATTTGTATTTCTCCATCCTTGTTTTTAAACCATCATTGTGAATAGTCTCTCCTTTTAAGCAGAGCATCCTTGCCCTTATTTACTCCATTTTTAGCCTCCCTTATTGTGAATAGTCCCTCCTTTTAAGCAGAGCATCCTTGCCCTTATTTACTCCATTTTTAGCCTCCCTTATTGTGAATAGTCCCTCCTTTTAAGCAGAGCATCCTTGCCCTTATTTACTCCATTTTTAGCCTCCCTTATTGTGAATAGTCCCTCCTTTTAAGCAGAGCATCCTTGCCCTTATTTACTCCCTTTTTAGCCTCCCTTATTGTGAAGAGTCCCTCCTTTTAAGCAGAGCATCCTTGCCCTTATTTACTCCATTTTTAGCCTCCCTTATTGTGAATAGTCCCTCCTTTTAAGCAGAGCATCCTTGCCCTTATTTACTCCATTTTTAGCCTCCCTTATTGTGAAGAGTCCCTCCTTTTCATTAGCCACTCTATGTTGCTAGTCTCTCCTTTTACATATTCCCTCATTGCAATCAGTCCCTCCATGATAATGCTTCCTCCTTGGCAAGAATGTATGTGCAACAATGGACCTTGTTTTTCCATTCTTTGCCAACAAGTCAAACATTTTAAAGTGTACTTGAAAGAGAACAAGTCACTCAACCTTGTAAAGGCTCGAACATACATCTTCTTTTGTTGGCCACTTAAATGTAAGGTAGTTGTTTATTGTTAGTTGTCTGGATGTTAACGTTTGACTTAGCCTGTTAGAAGTGAGCGTTGGATTCGTGGCCTTTTTTTTCAAAATTTTGTTTTATCTTTATTTTTGGCACAGAAATCGGAAAATGGGCCACTCACTGAACGTGCAAGCAGTGGTGGCCCAGGACCTGCGTTTTCTGAGCGTCCTGGCAGGCTACCCTGGCTCAGCCCATGATGCCTACATCCTGCGCCGTTCTGGATTATTCCGGCGGTTTGAGTCAGGATTATTTGCGGGTGCATGGCTCCTTGGTAAGTTGAGTCCAATTACCGATTTAGAATTTATATGTGTGGCTTGAATGCTTGTGGGAGTCACCTTTCCTACACGATGCCTTGCACATCACCTTGGGAACATGTGTAACCCGACTGGGCCCATTACTTTATCCAAACTACATTGGGTGCAAAATGTATAGTCCTCCAAAGTGTAATGAGAGCAAAAGTCAGAAACAGTCTTCCAAACCCTCCAAATCTGTTAGGGACTTTAGCAGAGGGTCTGCGCCATCTTTGCTTACATGCATTTCACTTACTGAGTAGAGGTGAGCGGGATAAAGTGCAGGGGCAGCCTTACACCTGTTTTGGACTAAGCCAAAACAGAAAATGGGTCAGGTAAAGTTAAACCATAATACATTGTTCTGCAGCACAGACAGGAAACAATAGCTGCTAACAGTCTGCCTGATTACCCAGCATCCACAGTATAATTGACCTACTTTGGGCCCCCATCTCTCACATATGTTTAATTGTTGTTTTGACATCTGCAATATGTATGCTCATGTTTTGGTGACAATGTCACATACCTCAGTAATATTTTTTTATAAGCAATTTTGCGCTGCAATGTCTGAATTAATGGTAATATTAGTTTCCCTTACATTGTTGTAGGCGATTTGGGGTATCCACTACTCCCCTGGCTGATGACTCCGGTCCTCCGGCCACAGACTCCAGCCCAAGAGGCCTACAATCGTGCCCATAGAAAGACCAGGGCAGTGGTGGAGAGGGCCTTTAGACTCCTGAAGACCCGTTTTCGTTGCTTGGACCACACTGGGGGCTCCCTGCAGTATGACCCTAAAAAGGTCATTGATATCATTATGGCATGTGCAGCGCTGCATAATTTTGCTATTTTGCAAAGGGTCCCCCGATATGTTGATTGCCCACCCTCTCCACCCTCTGATGAGCCAGACGACGCCTATGTGGGCCAGCCAAGTGCGTCTGGGCAAATTTAATAGCCACACATTTTGCCTAATTTATGTTTGGGTTTGGATGTGTTTTTTTGGACTTGTTTATTGTTGATTTTTTTATTTGTTTTTGGTATGTCTAATTTCATTATGAATAAACCAATAATGAATTTGTGTTAAAAACACACAACAATGTTTGTGGACTTATTTGGAGACATTTTTTTTTGTTTTTGGTTTTGGGTATACTTGAACTAATATTTCGCAATCAAAACACCACAGACATAAAGTTGTTGAAACCAAAATATTTACTAGTTTGTAAAATGTTTCTGGCATACAAACAGAATAGGAGGTGTGTGCCCCTCACAGACTTTGGGGCCAGACATGTACATGAAATTGTTGGCAAAACATGTTCCAAAACATAAAAATTTACACAAATAAGCCCTCTCGTGCTTGCCCACATTTTCAACAGACACAGGTTTCAAGCAAACCGAGCTATGCAACATCTACACCTGTAAGTCAATGGCCCACCCAAACCAGAACAGCCAGTCCCAATCCCAATCCAGTATAATCACAGCCAGGGTCCAAGGTCTTAGTTTGGCAGCCCAGAATGTCACCCAATCATGCCGCCAAACATGATGAGCCACCACAAATGAGATTGTGCCCAAGACAGCCATGCCACAGCTTAAGTGGCCGCTTCAGTGAGTCTTGGGCTCTGGCATTGGCTAGTGGGCTACCTCACGCCTTGACTAACCTATATGGGGGCAAATCCAAAACAACCTAGCAAAAGCAGCGCAAAATGGCAGATTTTTAGCCCTCACCAGACAAGTCAATCCAGTGGGGATGTCTCACAAAGATGTGGAACAGATTCAGGCCAAACACACATTAATATTGGTGATGCCCATAGAACCTAGGTTGGGGCCCTTGGGGGGGCCCTAACCTGGGCCTGTGTGGCATTCAGAATCTGCAACTGTTCCAAAATGTTTCTTTGGTTACTGTGCATTTCGGCCATGCCTGACCTGATTTCGGAGGTCAAGTTGGCCATGTGGCTGTTATGGGTCCTCAATTCAGTCAGCACGGCACTGAAGGTAGTATTTAGGGACTCTAATTGGCCCCTATTATGCTCCTGATTTTGCTGATTTTGGCGACGAAAAAGCCACCTCTCTTGGTGCCATGCTGACTCCATCATCTGCACGCCCCTCCCCTGGGAAACTGGGCGACGTTGCTGAGTACGCCGCCCAATTCCCCGGGTCGTGGGGCGTGCAGATGATGTTGCTCGAGGACCCCCAACAGCCACAGGTATGCTCGCCAAATCCTCAGCAGCAGATCTGAAACTGGGGACTGGAGGGTCAGTCTCTGCATGCTGCCCACGATGTGCAGGCAGCATGCAGCCAGCTTCCCTCTGCTGCTGAGGATTTGGCGGAGAAACATTTTGGGACAGTTGCAGATTCTGGCCCAGGGGAAGATCTTCATCATCTCCAAGGAAGCTTCCATCTTCCTCCTGCTCCTGGATTTGCTCCATCAGTGTGTGGCTCTGTTGGGGAAATGTAAAAAAAAAAAGGTTCAGTGTGGGGAATACATATATAAATCATACAAGAAAAACATGGCAAGCCACATGCATACACAACAGCATGAAAAAACACTTACCGTAGATATCGGATCCTGGGTCCTATGCAGTGCGGAAGAAGACGGCAGCGGTAACATGGCAGAGGAGTCCCCACTAGCTGAGGGATGATGCTGGGCTGCATTAGAAGAAAAAGAGCTATGAAAACACACAACTATGCCTTGTTGATGTTTAAGCACACTTATGCTAAGCAAAGAAACGTGGCCAAGCAGGAATGGCCACTCCCACAACGTGGCCACTTGGCCTTCACTAGGAATGCCATTACATTAGTGCATGGATAGTGAAACCAGACTAGACACATTGGTCACGTGTCTAAAATCAAACATGCAAGTAATGGCTGCTGTGTGAGTTGCCACATCCCTTTTAGGCGATGAAGTTAACACACTAAGGTGCAAAATAGCAGTTACAATATGATTCTGGTGGGGAACATTGTATCTCTGAAAACATTTGTAGCAAACCATCTTAATCCGTTGGGCACCCAACCCAGCTCTTACCACATTGACCAACAGCCAAAGATGTTAGTGTGGCGTGTGCTTGTCAATTAATACATAGCACGCATTCCTTTTCTCCACTCCTAAGTTTCTTAGTTTACTGTAATTTACTTAAACGTCATGTATGTGGCTGGCAATTTGCACATTACCAGGCCACACACATTACACACCCTGGTCAAAGTGAGCACTCCACTAAAAGCAACACCCTCGAGCCATGTGTTTAGCTAGCCCTTGCAGCCACCCCCTAGAGCCATGTGTTTAGCTAGCCCTTGCAGCCACCCCCTCGAGCCATGTGTTTAGCTAGCCCTTGCAGCCACCCCCTAGAGCCATGTGTTTAGCTAGCCCTTGCAGCCACCCCCTCGAGCCATGTGTTTAGCTAGCCCTTGCAGCCACCCCCTCGAGCCATGTGTTTAGCTAGCCCTTGCAGCCACCCCCTCGAGCCATGTGTTTAGCTAACCCTTGCAGCCACCCCCTAGAGCCATGTGTTTAGCTAGCCCTTGCAGCCACCCCCTCGAGCCATGTGTTTAGCTAGCCCTTGCAGCCACCCCCTAGAGCCATGTGTTTAGCTAGCCCTTGCTGCCTATGTGTAGGTTTACACACATTTTTGGGGTCATTCACACATTACTAACCTGCTGGAATTGGCGGGTTGTCGGTGTCCTGCTGGGCCGGGTGTCCCTGTAAGGCCATAGGATGGAGCAAGCCCAGAATCATCTCCTCAGCTTGGGTGATTTGTGGGAAATCCTCCGCCAGTTTTTTCACTGTAAAACATAGTAAGCATAATTAAGCGCACTGATGGATACACAAGAATAATAAAAACCCACAAATAAGCTACGTACCTGTACAGCTGCCTTTGACTCTGTTTCTTCCGCACTGCATATTTCAGGTCCGATATCTTCCGCTGAACCTGTTCCACATCTTTGCGTTCCTCACCCGCTGCATTGACTTGCCTGGTGAGTTCTTCCAAAATCTCTGCTTTGCGCTGTTTGCTGGTGGTTTTGGATTTGCTCCCATATAGGTCGTCATAATATAAGGTGAGCCCACTAGCCAATGCCAGAGTTTGGGACTCACCAAAACGGCCACTCAAGTGTCCTCGGCGCAATGTGCGCCCTCTTTGGGGTGGTTGTGGCTCCTCAGTGCTTGGTGGCAAATGGGGTGACATTCTGGGCTGGGGGGATGGAGGAGACCTCAAGGACTGGAGGCTGGCTGTGGATCGTACTGGACTGGGAAAGGGACTGGGTGTTCAGGGCTGGGTGGCCACTGAAGTTGCGTGGCATAGGGGGAATGCATGACAACCTGTGCCGGAGGAGAATGTGGGCGAGCAAGAGAGGGTCTGGGCGAGCTGGAGCTGCTGCTTGGAGCCCTGTGGATCGGTGGGGCCTTGGAGGTCGTGGGCTGGGGTGAGGCATATCTTGTGGTTCGCACACTCTTGGGCTTTGCTTTGGAGCCACGTGCGGGGGGGGGGGAGGGGGCCATTGGCCTTTGACGGCTTTTCGGGCTTCTGGACCTGGTTCGGCCCCTGCTGCGCCTTGGGCCCCTGCTGCGGCTTCTGGACCTGGACCTGGTTCGGCCCCTGCTGCGGCTTCTGGACCTGGTTCAGCCCCTGCTGCGCCTTGGGCCCCTGCTGCGGCTTCTGGACCTGGACCTGGTTCAGCCCCTGCTGCGTCTTGGGCCCCTGCTGTGGCTTCTGGACCTGGACCTGGTTCGGCCCCTGCTGCGCCTTGGGCCCCTGCTGCGGCTTCTGGACCTGGACCTGGTTCGGCCCCTGCTGCGCCTTTGGCCCCTGCTGCGGCTTCGGGCCCTGTGTTTGGGGCCTTTGGCTATGGCCTTGGTGCCACGTGGTGGGGGGGATGTGGGGCAGGGTGGGGTGGGGCTTCGTCCCCTCTTACCCATCTGTGGGGCATGAGCTTGCCCAGCCTTGGTTTGCTTGCTCTTTGTTTGGGCTGCTGCAACCTCCTTTTTTGCCGCGGCCTTGGTGGTAGGCCTTAGCCTGGCTTTGGGCTCTTGGGAGCGTGTTCTCGGTCCCTCGGCCTGCTCAGCCCGCTTGGTCTGCTTCTTCTGGCCAGTAGCTTTTTTTGGTGCCATTTTGAGTGGACTCTCAAAGAGAATGAGCTGTGTGTGCAGGGCCCTTTAAATAAGGTATCCGGCGTGTGACGCCTACGCGTCCGCTTACGCGTGCAAAACCCGGAAACCGCTGGGGCAGTGCTTATCTGCTGCCGAGAAGAAGAAGAAAGATGGCGCCCACTATCTTCACCCGCCAACAAGAAGAGATCATCATGCTCGTAAGTGTCTTTTAAGGACTTTGCTTGGCTTTCTAAATGCTGCTCTACATGTTAAGGATACGCACGAAGTAATAGATTGTTTTTAAATTTGGTTCAACTACATGCACACCCAAGCGCACGCCACACACGTGCCAAACAACAGTGCTGGCAGATTTAAAAGTTAACTTAGCCTAGAAGTGTGTGTGTGTATGTGTTCATGTGATCGAACCAAATAATGTATTGTTGCCACTTGTTGATAGGCATTTCTGATTTCTTGCTATGTTTGATTTTTGTTTTGTAGACCATGCTGGAGCGCAGGTACGACTACCTGCCCAACTCGTTTGAGAAACGAAACGTCGCCCTGGAGATCATTTCGGAGATCCAACATCAGACCGACACCACCTTCACCCACACACAGATAATGCAGCATTGGTCGGACCTGAAGCGACTGCACATGCCCCGGGTGCGGAGGTTTTTCGGGATCCATTTCCCAAGTAAGTACATAGCGCTTGCATGCAAGATGTAACTATGACAGAAGTTAGGCCTTTTAGTTATAATGCCTTTTCTTTGGTAGTGTTGGAAATGGATTACCGTATTCGCCACACCCGGAGGCGCACAGGCCGACCAGTGCTGCATGATTCTGCAGCTGTGAGTGAAGGTGGTGGATCTCCAGGGCGACGGGCCGACCCCTCCTCTGTGGCCTCCTCAGACCAGCCCCTGGACCTTACCACAGAGGAGGGGCGGCACAGCGTGGGCAGGGAGTCGAACCCTGCCACGCATGCGGGAGCCTCTGGTATGTGACTCTTCATGTCTACGCACACACATATACATGCTATCTATCTCATACCCAACTGATTCCTTTCATCTGTTTATCTAGATGCTTCTGGAGCGGGTGAGGAAGTGGAAGAGGAGGCAGCAGATGTGCTCCAAGCAGAAGCTGGAGAAGGTGAGTGATGTGAACCAGACTTTGGCAAAGACATTTTCTAACTGAGGAATTTGACCATAAAACTGAACATATTTCCCATGTTTCTACAGGCACTTCTTCACAGCAGAGCCAGGACCCAGGACCTCAGCGTGTTGTCCCCAACGAGCCAGCTCGCGGCCACCAACCAAGTAAGTAGTCAGGGCATTATTAGCATTTATGTGGTACTTGACATCAACACACAGATACATCAAGCCCTAGCCAATGGCAATTTAAGAGTGACCTGTGGCCACTTCCTTAGCTTAATGACTTGCCAGAATTACATATGTAGCCTTGATTTATTTGGGTAACTTCAAAACATTCAATCCACAGGTGGCAAACATGTATTGTTATGAATCTAATGTTTTTTTCTCCATTTGTTACAGGGACCACACGCCAACAAATTTTAGAAATGAATAGGAGGGTCCTTGCGTTGGTGGCCGATATGAAGGTGATGGTTGACTCGTTGGGGACAACAGAAGAAGAGGATTAGAGTCCTGGGTCCTGGCCCATGTTTTTATTGTTTTTTAAAAAATTAAAAAAATGTTAATAGCTAAGGGCTACAAATGTTCCTATGCCCATTTTAAAAACTTTATCCCCAAAAAAATTTTTACAGTAAAAAAGTTTTACAGAAACCAACGTTTCAGTGTCATTTCTGGACACACATACATTTACAAAAAAGAAAGGGGCCAAAACATATTTGGAGGTCAAGATTGAGATGTCCAGGAAGTGATTTGGGTAAGTTTTAGGGACCTAAAATGGAAGAAGAACCTAAGCGCTAAGTGATTTGGGTAAGTTTTAGGGACCTAAAATGGAAGAAGAATCTAAGCGCTAAGTGATTTGGGTAAGTTTTAGGGACCTAAAATGGAAGAAGAATCTAAGCGCTAAGTGATTTGGGTAAGTTTTAGGGACCTAAAATGGAAGAAGAATCTAAGCGCTAAGTGATTTGGGTAAGTTTTAGGGACCTAAAATGGAAGAAGAATCTAAGCGCTAAGTGATTTGGGTAAGTTTGAGGGACCTAAAATGGAAGAAGAATCTAAGCGCTAAGTGATTTGGGTAAGTTTTAGGGACCTAAAATGGAAGAAGAATCTAAGCGCTAAGTGATTTGGGTAAGTTTTAGGGTGCTAAAATGGAAGAAGAACCTAAGCGCTAAGTGGATAGGGTGAGCTTGAAGGGCTCAAAAGGGAAGAGGCAGGATAGCTAAAGTGGTTAGGGTGAGCTTTAAGGGCTCAAAAGGGAAGAGGCAGGATAGCGCAAAGTGGTTAGGGTGAGCTTTAAGGGCTCAAAAGGGAAGAGGCAGGATAGCGCAAAGTGGTTAGGGTGAGCTTTAAGGGCTCAAAAGGGAAGAGGCAGGACAGCGCAAAGTGGTTAGGGTGAGCTTTAAGGGCTCAAAAGGGAAGAGGCAGGATAGCGCAAAGTGGTTAGGGTGTTTTTTTGGGTATTCTACGTGATGTGAGTGAAATAGATGCAAGCACTTTAATGAGATAAGTTTGTAGTGCGCAGGCGCAAGATCGTAAGACTTCCGTCTGGACGAAGATTTTTGGCAAAAGTGAAGCAGGATGTATCGGGAAGCGGAAAGGATTCGTGTGAGGATACGATGGAAAAAGGGCAAAATCGAAATGCTACGTTGTTAGCTGAGAAAATGAATCTGAAAAGTCTCGATTGAAAATGACATCCTCGTACGCGTACTCTGGCATACGAGCGGACGGATGCTTTACGGAAGGTTTACGAAGCATGCTTGGAATCGCTCGCACATTCATACGAGAGCGGGAACTTTTGAAAATGATACAACGACGGCACGAAATCGTACGTTTTTTTGTGTCTCTCTGAATCGAGCCTATGGAGAGTCAAACACTGATAATAGATGATGAAGAGTAAACTGTAAATAACTGAACTGAATAGCTGAACCAGAACCATTGCTTGGAACTGCAATGACAGAAAAGTCTCTCAGGATGACTAGAGAATAACACCCAGTGGCAGTATTGTAAAGATACATTGGCAAACAGGTGGCTGGAAAACTAGGATATGTTGTTCACAAGGTATTACACAAAATGCTCCAGCAACCTCATATGGCCAGGGCCGGGTACAGGGCCCATTTTAGACAAAGTGTGGCCCTAGGCAAAATTAAAAGTTGGGCCCAAGTTCTAAAATATGATAACCACCCTATGCCTAGTGCTTATATTACTGACCCATGTCAAGTGTAAAGTGTCCAGTTTGTAGGTAAAATTAAAAAGTAGCTTTTAATCCAAGAATCTTGTTAAAATAGAGCTCAAATCCACATGAAAAAAGTAGTAAGAGTCCAGCACACATCTTCCAGACCAAGCAAATAAAAATTCCCCACCACAGGGACCTTGTAACGCGTTTCGGACTGAACGCAGCCCTTATCATATCATATCATTTTTCATGTGGATGGTTAAGCTCTATTTTAACAAGATTCTTGGATTAAAAGCTAAGTTTTAATTTTATCTACAAGATGGACACTTTACTGTTAAATTGAGTTTTGAGAGTACACCGATAAATCTCCAAGTCCCTGCTTCTGGTTGACACTGGGTGAGTTGGTTATTTTCAACTATATTGCCATTACTATCCCATGTGCCCAGTTCCTATACAGCTTCCCTACATGCAGTTATCTCCCTCATTTCTAGTCCCAGTCCGTCCTTAAAGAGGAACAAAACCAGTCCTGGTGTCTAAAATATGTTCCTCTTTTGCGGGGTATCCCAATTTCTCAGTGTGAAGACCTTGTTAACCTGTGCAATTCTTACTAAACCGGCCTCCCCACAGCACATGTGCAACCTCCGCCATCCCCATGGCTTCCATTTAAATGGCTGCATGAGCCAGCAGTAACTAAATGGCTGTCGCTGATGCGCACAACCGAAGGGAAGCTGCATGTACCTACAACTCAGGTGGTTTAGCCGCTCATTCATATGCCCAGTTGAGACAGCTGCTTGGATGAGAGCCATGCATGTGCTGTGGGAGTGCAGGTCAGGTAACAATTGCACTGATTCCTGGGGGGTTCACATAACAGGGCATCCCAATTCTGGATTTTCCTTGGATGAAGAACAAAACTCAGGATAGGGTCCTGGGTTTTGTTCCTCTATGACTGACCCCTAACATTTTTTAGCTAAATAATCTTAGACATTATAGTGTTGATCCAGAGTCCCCCTGTGTAAAGTTTTGTTTTAGTGAGAAAGGCAAACTCGGCACTTCCCAAATGTTCGGGTGATTCCAACTACTTTTGAGAATTGTTCCATCCTGCGAACACTTGTGAGACTGTGGCATGTAAGCTTTCGCATTAGATGAGCCTTTATCTTTCTGGCTGCAAAAGTACCTTTCACCACATGGGTGTTAGAAAGCACGCCCAAACAGGGAGGGGATCGCCATTGCATTCATTTTGGACAAGCTAGGGCCAAGATGGTTAGACAACCCAGCAAACTAATGGTCTGGCCTTTTTAAGGTGCAAAATGTGGTAGTGACACACCTTGGTTACCTTTGCAAGGTGTACCCCTGTTTAATGTATTAATGAGTGCACCAAGGAAAGGCAGAATGCTACATTTATTTCCCACCAAGCCCACCAAGGAGTGACAGGACTGAACCCTTGAATGAGATATATGTTTTTGCGGCTAATGTAAATTTGAACAGGAACATGTAATAGAGGGCCCACTGGAGCCAAAAGACAGCAAGTGCAATGTAAACAGGGTCCATTTTAAGGGCAAAAGCGATGAGTAACAGGCACACCATAACCAATTCAATGCCATGTGTATTAGATGCTCAGATATTCACAAGTGAGTAGGAATACAGTAAGCGTATGTCATAAAATCCACAAAGTCCATCTTCTGCGTAGCCAACGTTTTGGGGGGATCAGAGCCCCGCTTCCTCAGGGCCAAATAGCAAGAAGACCTCCATCCTAGTGAAGGGTTAAATAGTAGCAGGCTGCTGGGTTCCCACCTGACATCATTGGTGGTGTAATATGGTCCAAAATCAAGTTTGCATAAATTTATAACAAATGTAATACTATGAAATATAATTATTAAGAGAAAAAGCAAAAAATGCATCGCAATACTCACCTCCGGGGGCATGCCGAGGCATTCTTCAGTCCCAGTCGTCCCCACTGCTGCCGTCGGGCCATGTGCCTGGTTACCACCCACCCTGTCTGCGGGGGGAACCCACCGATTGGAGGGCGTGTCCCAGGGAGTCTCTCTCCGTATAGTGAAAAGCATCGAGAACCGGCACAGAGTGTCAGTGCACTGTGCCCCAGAGGAGGTTAGGTGGCAGCATGGGCACAAAGTGCCTGAGGTGACATAAATGGTGCCGAATAGTGCGGCGCCTCCGCAAACCTGGCACCCACGAACTATAGGGTAAGAGTGCGACTGTCACCTTGGCATTTGTTCAGGGTCCATTTTAAGGGGACATCAGTCAGGCATATGTTCAACCACCGCTATTGGACTGATGCCAAGGAGCATGTGGGATGTGCTGGAGCAGGCAGGATCAGTGAAGTGTGAGATATGATATGGTCTAACCTTAACTGACACACACCAATTTGTGGTTTTCAACAGACACCAACAATCCTGGAAGCCATCAAAGAGCTGGAGGAGGAGGAGCAGCAGCATCGGCGGTGAACATCTGTCGTCACTCACTGTGGAGGAAACCCCACCACAGACTCCTAAACCCCTGCACCAGGACCTGTGCTTCCCATCATAAAGATTCAAAGAATGAGGAACAGGTGAGGCAAATCCACAAACAGACTTAATGCAACGCACACATTACAAAGGCAGAAAGGAAAATGAAAGGCAGGCAGTTATCAAGAAGCCACTTACCAGACAGCTGGCCGGTCTTAAACCTCTGATATAATCTAACTCCACAATATGAAGACATTATCTGAGGAGCCCGGAAAGCCTGTAAGGACACTGAAAAATGCAGGTCTTAGCCAGCCACACATTTGACATTAGGAAATGTCCAATCTTCCAGCTCCTGTGAGAATTAGACAACAGCCACATGTAAACATACTAGCAAGATACATAGAGCGTAACAAAGGACAACTTCAAAAAAAACAAAAAAACCCTAAATCAAAGGTAGAACCAGTCTGGGCAATAAAAACCTATACATAAATTCATCAACCGGACGCACCAATGTGACATGCACGCACTTTGCTTGCATAATTTTGGCACCGAAAATTCTGTTTTGTAATCTTGCCTGCAAGTCCAAATCAGGGCTTGGAATCATGCGCAAGCACACGCAGATAATGCCACAAGCAATGGGAAATTCTTGATCACAAACGGGAAAAGCTTGTCATACGCTCACTCGTTAATTTATGTTATACAAAATCTGTTGCCAAAAAGTGCCAAACTGAAAATGGACATTCATACATACATTCACCATCAAAACTGTGTTCTGAATCAAGGCAATGATGCCTTTTATAAGGCAATGCACATTCCATTTACAGGCTGTTAACATATAATTACTTACCCGACCGGAGGTGAGTCAGTCTTGTGGCCACGCTATGGTGATGGGGAAGGCCCAGTTGGATAGACAGGCAGGATATGATAGGAGGCTTAGACTAGATATGTATACAGGGACACTGAACAGAGCTGCTGCACCAGAGTACAGGACAGGGCTGCAGCCTGACACTATGCAGCCCCAGGTTCATACCTGGCCAGGCTCTTTCAGCAGCAGAGTTGAGAAAAGATAGGAGGGGTGCCAATTTCTTTGCACATAGACCACAAATGATTAGCCTAATTTGGAAATGATCAAGGCATGTATTAGGATTTTATGGGTTCTATGTGTGATGTTGTGTTAGGCTGTTTTGCCAGACTAGCTATAGACTGACACTGGTGATGGGAAGTGATGCTTTGCTATAAATAAGTTCAAGTTCAGGAGCTTTTGCGAGTTTGGGTTGTATTATCAAGTGAGGTTGTATAATAAGTGAGGGGACTTTTCATTAAGGCATTTTATATTGGGGGACTTTAGGTGTTTAATTGTTTATTGTCTAGGTGTTTAGGTGTAATTAAGCTAAAATAAGAAGTTAAAAGCAAAAGTTTCTGCAACTGCAAGAGCTAAAATTGTGGTTTCACTGCTGTTCCTGTAACTGGGATAATGACTAGCAACATTGGAGGTATATTTCAGTGCACAATTTGTCATTTGTATACACTTCAGGAGCAGCAGTTCCAGGGTGAATTCCGCTGTGGTAAATGTGAGCATATTGCAACATTGGAAGCTTGTGTACCCCAGGAATCAGTGCTGGGCCCACTATTATTTAACTTGTTTATAAACAACATAGAAGATGGAATTCAATGCACTAATTTTTGCAGATGACACAAAGATATGTAGCACAGTGCAGTCTATTGAAGATGTTTACAAGCTTCTGAGTGTCTGGGCATCCACTTGGCAAATGAAGTTCAAAGTGGAGAAATGTAAAGTCATGCATTTGGGATCTAATAACCTGAAGGCCACATATATCCTCGGGGGAGTAAAACTGGGAGAAACACTTGTTGAGAAGGATCTGGCGGTACTGGTAGAGCACAGGCTAAATAACAGCATGCAATATTAAGCAGTTGCTTCCAAGATATTATCATGCAATAAAAGAGGCATAGAATCACGGAATAGGGATGTAATTTTGCCTCTTTACAAGGCACTGGTGGGATATGCCATCCAGTTCTGGGCACGAGTTCACAGAAAGGAAAGGAAAGCCACCAAACTAATAAGAGGAATGAACAATCTTATGAGGAAAGATTATGAGATTTAAATCTGTTTAGTCTGGAGAGGAGACAACTGACGACATGAATAACTTGTGTAAATGTATGTATGTAAATATATAAATGGAAAAACATGAGTTGGCAGCAGCAGCAGCATTAGGAGCCCATATATTTGCCTGAAAAACACATTGGAGTTGGCAGCAGCATAGGGAACCCATATATTGCCTGAAAGACACACCCAGGAGTTGGCAGCAGCAGCAGCATTAGGAGCCCATATATTGCCTGAAAAACACATTGGACTTGGCAGCAACATAGGGAGCACATGCATTGTCTGAAAAACACACCCAGGAGTTGGCAGCAGCATAGGGAGCTCATATTTTGCCTGAAAGACACACTCTGGACTTGGCAGCAGCATAGGGAGCTCATATATTGCCTGAAAAACACATTGGACTTGGCAGCAGCATTAGGAGCCCATATATTGCCTGAAAAACACACCCAAGAGTTAGCACCAGCAGCAGCAGCATTAGGAGTCCATATATTGCCTGAAAAACACATTGGAGTTGGCAGCAGCATTAGGCGCCCATATATTGCCTGAAAGGAGTTGGCAGCAGCAGCAGCATTAGGAAGCTTGTGTACCCCAGGAATCAGTGCTGGGCCCACTATTATTTAACTTGTTTATAAACAACATAGAAGATGGAATTCAATGCACTAATTTTTGCAGATGACACAAAGATATGTAGCACAGTGCAGTCTATTGAAGATGTTTACAAGCTTCTGAGTGTCTGGGCATCCACTTGGCAAATGAAGTTCAAAGTGGAGAAATGTAAAGTCATGCATTTGGGATCTAATAACCTGAAGGCCACATATATCCTCGGGGGAGTAAAACTGGGAGAAACACTTGTTGAGAAGGATCTGGCGGTACTGGTAGAGCACAGGCTAAATAACAGCATGCAATATTAAGCAGTTGCTTCCAAGATATTATCATGCAATAAAAGAGGCATAGAATCACGGAATAGGGATGTAATTTTGCCTCTTTACAAGGCACTGGTGGGATATGCCATCCAGTTCTGGGCACGAGTTCACAGAAAGGAAAGGAAAGCCACCAAACTAATAAGAGGAATGAACAATCTTATGAGGAAAGATTATGAGATTTAAATCTGTTTAGTCTGGAGAGGAGACAACTGACGACATGAATAACTTGTGTAAATGTATGTATGTAAATATATAAATGGAAAAACATGAGTTGGCAGCAGCAGCAGCATTAGGAGCCCATATATTTGCCTGAAAAACACATTGGAGTTGGCAGCAGCATAGGGAACCCATATATTGCCTGAAAGACACACCCAGGAGTTGGCAGCAGCAGCAGCATTAGGAGCCCATATATTGCCTGAAAAACACATTGGACTTGGCAGCAACATAGGGAGCACATGCATTGTCTGAAAAACACACCCAGGAGTTGGCAGCAGCATAGGGAGCTCATATTTTGCCTGAAAGACACACTCTGGACTTGGCAGCAGCATAGGGAGCTCATATATTGCCTGAAAAACACATTGGACTTGGCAGCAGCATTAGGAGCCCATATATTGCCTGAAAAACACACCCAAGAGTTAGCACCAGCAGCAGCAGCATTAGGAGTCCATATATTGCCTGAAAAACACATTGGAGTTGGCAGCAGCATTAGGCGCCCATATATTGCCTGAAAGGAGTTGGCAGCAGCAGCAGCATTAGGAGCCCATATATTGCTTGAAAAACACACTCTGGACTTGGCAGCAGCATAGGGAGCACATATATTGCCTGAAAAACACACCCAGGAGTTGGCAGCAGCATAGGGAGCTCATATATTGCCTGAAAGACACACCCTGGAGTTGGCAGCAGCAGCAGTAGCAGCAGGAGCCCAAACATTGCTTGAAAGAGACACTGGAGTTGGCAGCAGGGGCCAAAAAATTGGCCTAAATACACACCCTGGAGTTGGCAGCAGCAGGAGCCCAAACATTGCTTGAAAGAGACACTGGAGTTGGCAGCAGCAGCCCAAAAATTGGCCTTAAGACACACCCTGGAGTTGGCAGAAGCAGCAGCAGCAGGATTCCAAACATTGCTTGAAAGAGACACTGGAGTTGGCAGCAGCAGCCCAAAAATTGGCCTAAAGACACACACTGGAGTTGGCAGCAGCAGCAGGAGCCCAAACATTAGCTGAAAGAGACACTGGAGTTGGCAGCCCAAAAATTGGCCTAAAGACACACCCTGGAGTTGGCAGCAGCAGCAGCAGCAGGAGCCCAAACATTGCTTGAAAGAGACACTGGATTTGGCAGCAGGAGCCCAAAAATGGCATAAAGACACACCCTGGAGTTGGCAGCAGCAGCAGCAGGAGCCCAAACATTGCTTGAAGGAGACACTGGAGTATGCAGCAGCAGCCCAAAAATTGGCCTAAAGACACACTGGAGTTGGCAGCAGGAGCCCAAACATTGGCTGAAAGAGACACTGGAGTTGACAGCAGCAGCCCAAAAATTGACCTAAAGACACACCCTGGATTGGCAGCAGGAGCCCAAACATTGCTTGAAAGAGACACTGGAGTTGGCAGCAGCAGCCCAAAAATTGGCCTAAAGACACACTGGAGTTGGCAGCAGCAGCAGCAGGAGCCCAAACATTGGCTGAAAGAGACACTGGAGTTGGCAGCAGCAGCCCAAAAATTCGCCTAAAGACACACCCTTGAGTTGGCAGCAGCAGCAGGAGCCCAAACATTGGCTGAAAGAGACACTGGAGTTGGCAGCAGCAGGCCAAAAATTGGCCTAAAGACACACCCTGAAGTTGGCAGCAGCAGCAGCAGGAGCCCAAATATTGCTTGAAAGAGACACTGGAGTTGGCAGCAGGAGCCCAAAAATTGGCTGAACGAGACACTGGAGTTGTCAGCAGGAGCCCAAAAATTGGCCTAAAGACTCACTGGAGTTGGCAGCAGCAGCAGCAGGAGCCCAAACATTGCTTGAAAGAGACACTGGAGTTGGCAGCAGCAGGCCAAAAATTGGCCTAAAGACACACCCTGGAGTTGGCAGCAGCCGCAGGAGCCCAAACACTGCTTGAAAGAGACACTGGAGTTGGCAGCAGCAGCCCAAAAAATGGCCTAAAGACACACCCTGGAGTTGGCAGCAGCAGCAGGAGCCCAAACATTGGCTGCAAGAGACACTGGAGTTGGCAGCAGGAACCCAAATATTGACTGATAGACACACACTGGAGTTGGCAGCAGCAGGAACACAAAAATTGTCTGAAAGGCATACCCTGAAGTTGGCATCAGCAGGAACCCAAAAATTGGCTGAAAGGCACACCCTGAAGTTGGCATCTGCAGGAACCCAAAAATTGCCTGAAAGACATACCCTGAAGTTGGCATCAGCAGGAGCCCAAAAATTGGCTGAAAGGCACACCCTGGAGTTGGCATCAGCAGGAACCCAAAAATTGTCTGAAAGGCATACCCTGAAGTTGGCATCAGCAGGAGCCCAAAAATTTGCCTAAAGACATAAATATGTTTTGCATCATTTGGAAAGTGTCAAACGTGGCACCATGCTGAATCTACTCGCATGCATCAGCCATTGGTGGGTGGAAATCCTGGCTGATCCATCCCTGATTCATTTTCACAAAGGTGAGTCTCTCCACATTTTTAGTTGACAGACGGGTTCTCCTCGGCATTACTATGGCCCCCGCCGCACTAAACACCCGCTCAGATGGCACGCTACTGGCCGGGCAGGACAGGTTTTCCAGGGCAAACTCTGCTAGTTGCGGCCACAAGTCAAGTTTGGCTATCCAGAAGTCCAGCGGATCCTCAAGATGTGTTGGCATGGTCATGTCAAGGTATGACACAACCTGCTGGTTCAGGTCCTGCTCAAGGTCTTCCTGCTGTTCATGAGTAGCCTCACTATGCGGGTGAAGAAAGCTACTCATTAGCGACTAAAGACTGAGGCTGCTGCTGATGGAGCTGCTGCTGCTGCTCCTGCCACCCCCTCCCAGCAGCCATGGCAGTGGAAGGTGAGCACAGAGGTCCCCCCGAGTCAGACCTGTGAGAGTATGGACCATGGCGCAGATAGGCATCGGCCAACTGACTACGTAGAATGTCTTTGTAGTAGGTCAGTTTGTCCTCCCTCTCAGCGGGTTTAAAAAATGCCCCCTCTAGCTCCTCTGGCTGCTCCTCCTCTCCTGTCAGCTGACTAGATAAACCAGCCATTTCAGGTCCAACGGGGTTCATGTGGCCGTAAGATGTAGACGCCATGTCTCCAGTGCCCTGACCAGCCATGGTTTCCAACATGTGTTGTAGTACATGAAGCAGTGGAATCACGTTGTTTATCCTGTAATCCTGCCGACTGACAAATAAAGTGGCTTCCCCAAAGGGCCTGAGCGAACGGCAGGTGTCACGTATGAGCTGCCACTGGTTGACATTGAAGTTACACAGGGGAGTCCCCTTATCCACTTGAATCATCAAGAAATCCGTGATGGCTTTTCTCTTTTCGTATAGTTAGTCCAACATATGGAGGGTGGAATTCCAACGGGCAAATCAGACATCAGTTGGGGGCTACCGTTCTGATGCTGTAGCTCAAGAAGGGTGTGCTTGGTGGTGTAGGAGTGGCTGAAGTGCATGCAAAGTTTCCTTGCCATTGTTAGGATGTCTTGCAGATGGGGGGAAGACTTCAGAAACCACTTGACAACCAGATTGAAGACGTGAGCCATGCAGAGCGCGTGGGTCAGGCTTCCTTGTCGCAGCGCAGACAAAATGTTCTTCCCATTGTCGGTAACCATGGTTCCCATTTTCAGTTTCCTTGGAGTAAGCCATGTTTGGATTTCTTGATGAATACATTTTAGCAGTTCCTCCCCTCTGTGACTCCGTTCGCCAAGACAAACCATGTGAAGCACAGCGTGACACCTCCGTGCCCTGCACACATGGTAGACTGGAGGGGCACTGAGACTTGACCCTACAGTGGAGGGTGAGTCACACGGAGTCACAGGAACAACGGCAAGGGAGTGCGGAGGCCGAAGCAGCGTGACCTGTCCAAGTTGCTGCTGCTGCAAAGGGACCACATTCACCCAGTGGGCCGTAAACGACATGTACTGTCCCTGACCGTAGTTACAGCTCGAGACGTCGGCGCTGCCATGCACTTTGGTACACACCGACAGGCTCAAGGACTGGCCCACCTTCTGTTCAACAAAATTGTGCAGCGCTGGTACTGCCTTCTTGGCAAAGAAATGACGGCTTGGGACTCTCCACCTCGGCTCGGCACAAGCCATCAGTTCTCTGAAAGGTGCAGAGTCCACCACCTGAAAAGGGAGCGACTGCAGCACCAGCAACTCGGACAGGAGCACATTCAGCTTCTGCGCCGTAGGATGAGTGGGCACATACTGCTGTCTCTTGGACTTGGCTTTGCTGATGGATTGCAGGCGGGATGCATGACTTGGAGGAGGAGCAGGAGCATCTGGAGCGACAGAGGATGGGTATGATGCACAGCTGCCTTCGGCTGAGGTGCTGGAGCCTTGGCTGGCAGAAATTTGGAGCGGCGTGCCACTTGGTGAGGAAGCAGGCTGGACCACCTCCTCAGAGACTCAGTTCTCCCAGGCTGCTTTATGGTGACGCAGCATATGTTGACGCAGGGCCGTGGTGCCAACATTTGGGCCCTGGCCATGCTTCACCTTCTGCCTACACATCCTGCATGTGGCCATGTTACCCTCCTGCGGATGCTTGATGAAGAACTGCCACACTGCCGAGTAGCTAATTTTCCCACCAACAGCCCACACTGATTCACTGCTACTGCCGCCAACTCCAGGAGCCCCTGCTCCACTACCTCCCGAGAAGATAGCCTGCTGCGCAGCAAGTGATCTACTCCGGCCCCGGCCCCGTTTGGCTCCAGACTTTACAATTCTGCCCCCATGCTGACTGACAACCATGCTGCTAACACCTTGCTGCCTCAGCTGCTGACTCTGGGGCAACCTGCGCCCCTCTTCTCCTGATGATGATGTTGAAGCCCCTTCTGCACCCAGCTTCATCATCATCATCATCGAGTTGTGTCTGCACATCACTGATGTTCTCGGTTTCCTCAACAGTGTCTGGTGCAGGAGCTGGAACGCTCGCCACACCACCTCCCACGCCACTCTCCACATCACTATTTGTCTGCCTAGCGAAAGAAGCCACCTCAATTTCTTGGCTGGGCAGTAGCTGCTGACTGTCCTCTATCTGATTTTCCTCAATAAAGAGTGGAGCTGAACCCAAAGCATAGGATACGTCGCTGGGGAGGGAACGGCGTAGGACAGAGGCAATGGGAGGACAGGGACTGCTCCCGGGCCATGCCAACTCAGGGTTGTGTCAGAGGAACCTACCTACTATAGACTGGGGGTGTCAGATGTAACTTGTGATGATGTGGATGACCGAGTTAACCAATCTACGACGGCAGATGCGTTACTGGTGGAGACACGACCGCTAGCAGATACTGGCAGATCAGGTCTCTCACCGCGACTCCTGCTGCCACTCGCCGTAGTCTGCTGCGACTTCTGCCTGCTGAATCTAGGCCTCTGCCACTCCTCTGTGAACATCCTGGCACTTGTCTGCTTGACATTTTTATGTATTTGAAATGCGCAACAGGCACTTTAAAAAATGTGCTTAATTTAAAAAGCAGAAGGTAAATAAACTGAGGAACTGCTTCTCTGTAACAGATACTATGAAAATTGGCAATATGGCATGCCCAGTGCTCAGGGGTTTTTAAAGCAGACACAAAAACACTTTTAAAACTGTGCTCTAGTTAGATGAAATCAGCTGAAAGACCTGCTTCTGTGTAACAGATACTATTAAAATTGGCAATATGGGATGCCCAGTGCTCAGGGGTTTTTAAAGCAGACACAAAAACAATTAAAACTGTGCTCTAGTTAGATGAAATCAGCTGAAAGACCTGCTTCTGTGTAACAGATACTATGAAAATTGGCAATATGGGATGCCCAGTGCTCAGGGGTTTTTAAAGCAGACACAAAAACAATTAAAACTGTGCTCTAGTTAGATGAAATCAGCTGAAAGACCTGCTTCTGTGTAACAGATACTATGAAAATTGGCAATATGGGATGCACAGTGCTCATGGGTTTTTAAAGCAGACACAAAAACAAATAAAACTGTGCTCTAGTTAGATTAAATCAGCTTAAAGACCTGCTTCTGTGTAACAGACACTATGAAAATTGGCAATATGGGATGCCCAGTACTCAGGGGTTTTTAAAGCAGACACAAAAACACTTTTAAAACTGTGCTCTAGTTAGATGAAATCAGCTGAAAAACCTGCCTCTGTGTAACAGATAGGGTTAAATGTGCAAACATGGGATGCCCAGTTCTCAGGGGTTGTTAAAGCAGACACAAAAATACTTAAAACTGTGGTCTAGTTATATGAAATCAGGTGAAAGACCTGCTTCTGTGTAACAGATAGGGTTAAATGTGCAAACGGGGGATGCACAGTGCCCAGGGGTTTTTGCAGCAGACACAAAAACACTTTTAAAACTGTGGTCTAGTTAGATGAAATCAGCTGAAAGACATGCTTCTGTGTAACAGATACTATGAAAATTGCCAATATGGGATGCCCAGTGCTCAGGGGTTTCTAAAGCAGACACAAAAACATTTTTAAAATTGTGCTCCAGTTAGATGAAATCAGCTGAAAGACCTGCTTCTGTGTAACAGATAGGGTTAAATGTGCAAACATGGGAAGCAAAGTCCCCAGGGGTTTTTACAGCAGACACAAAAACAATTAATCCTGTGCTCTAATTAGATTAAATCAGCTTTAAGACCTGCATGTGTGTAACAGATAGGGTTAAATGTGCAAACACAGGATTCCCAGTGAACAGGGGTTTTTACAGCAGACACAAAAACAATTAAAACTGTGCTCTAGTTAGATGAAATCAGCTTTAAGACCTGCGTGTGTGTAATAGATAGGGCTAAATGTGCAAACATGGGATGCCCAGTGGCCAGGGGTTTTTACAGCAGACACAAAAACAAGTAAAACTGTGCTCTAGTTAGATGAAATCAGCTTTAAGACCTGATTGTGTGTAACAGATAGGGTTAAATGTGAAAACACAGGATTCCCAGTGAGCAGGGGTTTTTACAGCAGACACCAAAAACAATTAAAACTGTGCTCTAGTTAGATGAAATCAGCTTTAAGACCTGCTTGTGTGTAACAGATAGGGTTAAATGTGAAAACATGGGATGCCCAGTGGGCAGGGGTTTTTACAGCAGACACAAAAACAATTAAAGCTGTGCACTAGTTAGATGAAATCAGCTTTAAGACCTGCTTGTGTGTAACAGATAGGGTTAACTGTGCAAACATGGCATGCCCAGTGGGCAGGGGTTTTTGCAGCAGACACAAAACAATTAAAACTGTGCTCTAGTTAGATGAATTCAGCTTTAAAACCTGCTTGTGTGTAACAGAAAGGGTTAAATGTGCAAACATGGCATGCCCAGTGGGCAGGGGTTTTTACAGCAGACACAAAAACAATTAAAACTGTGCTCTAGTTAGATGAAATCAGCTTTAAGACCTGCGTGTGTGTAACAGATAGGGCTAAATGTGCAAACATGGGATGCCCAGTGGCCAGGGGTTTTTACAGCAGACACAAAAACAAGTAAAACTGTGCTCTAGTTAGATGAAATCAGCTTTAAGACCTGATTGTGTGTAACAGAGAGGGTTAAATGTGCAAACATGGCATGCCCAGTGGGCAGGGGTTTTTACAGCAGACACAAAAACAATTAAAACTGTGCTCTAGTTAGATGAAATCAGCTTTAAGACCTGCGTGTGTGTAACAGATAGGGCTAAATGTGCAAACATGGGATGCCCAGTGGCCAGGGGTTTTTACAGCAGACACAAAAACAAGTAAAACTGTGCTCTAGTTAGATGAAATCAGCTTTAAGACCTGATTGTGTGTAACAGATAGGGTTAAATGTGAAAACATGGGATGCCCAGTGGCCAGGGGTTCCTACAGCAGACACAAAAACAATTAAAACTGTGCTCTAGTTAGATGAAATCAGCTTTAAGACCTGCTTGTGTGTAACAGAGAGGGTTAAATGTGCAAACATGGCATGCCCAGTGGGCAGGGGTTTTTACAGCAGACACAAAAACAATTAAAACTGTGCTCTAGTTAGATGAAATCAGCTTTTAGACCTGCGTGTGTGTAACAGATAGGGCTAAATGTGCAAACATGGTATGCCCAGTGGCCAGGGGTTTTTACAGCAGACACAAAACAATTAAAACTGTGCTCTAGTTAAATGAAATCAGCTTTAAAACCTGCTTGTGTGTAACAGAGAGGGTTAAATGTGCAAACATGGCATGCCCAGTGGGCAGGGGTTTTTACAGCAGACACAAAAACAATTAAAACTGTGCTCTAGTTAGATGAAATCAGCTTTTAGACCTGCGTGTGTGTAACAGATAGGGTTAAATGTGCAAACATGGGATGCCCAGTGGCCAGGGGTTTTTACAGCAGACACAAAAACAAGTAAAACTGTGCTCTAGTTAGATGAAATCAGCTTTAAGACCTGATTGTGTGTAACAGAGAGGGTTAAATGTGCAAACATGGCATGCCCAGTGGGCAGGGGTTTTTACAGCAGACACAAAAACAAATAAAACTGTGCTCTAGTTAGATGAAATCAGCTTTAAGACCTGCTTGTGTGTAACAGATAGGGTTAAATGTGCAAACATGGCATGCCCAGTGGGCAGGGGTTTTTACAGCAGACACAAAAACAATTAAACTGTGCTCTAGTTAGATGAAATCAGCTTTAAGACCTGCGTGTGTGTAACAGATAGGGTTAAATGTGCAAACATGGCATGCCCAGTGGCCATGGGTTTTTGCAGCAGACACAAAACAATTAAAGCTGTGCTCTAGTTAGATGAAATCAGCTTTAAAACCTGCTTGTGTGTAACAGAGAGGGTTAAATGTGCAAAGATGGCATGCCCAGTGGGCAGGGGTTTTTACAGCAGACACAAAAACAATTAAAGCTGTGCTCTAGTTAGATGAAATCAGCTTTAAGACCTGCTTGTGTGTAACAGATAGGGCTAAATGTGCAAACATGGGATGCCAAGTGGCCAGGGGTTTTTACAGCAGACACAAAAACAATTAAAACTGTGCTCTAGTTAGATGAAATCAGCTTTAAGACCTGATTGTGTGTAACAGAGAGGGTTAAATGTGCAAACATGGCATGCCCAGTGGACAGGGGTTTTTACAGCAGACACAAAAACAATTAAAAATGTGCTCTAGTTAGATGAAATCAGCTTTAAGACCTGCGTGTGTGTAATAGATAGGGCTAAATGTGCAAACATGGCATGCCCAGTGGCCAGGGGTTTTTGCAGCAGACACAACAACAATTAAAACTGTGCTCTAGTTAGATGAAATCAGCTTTAAGACCTGATTGTGTGTAACAGAGAGGGTTAAATGTGCAAACATGGCATGCCCAGTGGGCAGGGGTTTTTACAGCAGACACAACAACAATTAAAACTGTGCTCTAGTTAGATGAAATCAGCTTTAAGACCTGCTTGTGTGTAACAGATAGGGTTAAATGTGCAAACATGGGATCCCAGTGGCCAGGGAGTTTTACAGCAGACACAAAAACAATTAAAACTGTGCTCTAGTTAGATGAAATCAACTTTAAGAACTGCTTGTTTGTAACAGATAGGGTTAAATGTGCAAACATGGCATGCCCAGTGGGCAGGGGTTTTTACAGCAGACACAAAAACAATTAAAACTGTGCTCTAGTTAGATGAAATCAGCTTTTAGACCTGCGTGTGTGTAACAGATAGGGCTAAATGTGCAAACATGGCATGCCCAGTGGCCAGGGGTTTTTGCAGCAGACACAAAACAATTAAAACTGTGCTCTAGTTAGATGAAATCAGCTTTAAAACCTGCTTGTGTGTAACAGAGAGGGTTAAATGTGCAAACATGGCATGCCCAGTGGGCAGGGGTTTTTACAGCAGACACAAAAACAATTAAAACTGTGCTCTAGTTAGATGAAATCAGCTTTTAGACCTGCGTGTGTGTAACAGATAGGGCTAAATGTGCAAACATGGGATGCCCAGTGGCCAGGGGTTTTTACAGCAGACACAAAAACAAGTAAAACTGTGCTCTAGTTAGATGAAATCAGCTTTAAGACCTGATTGTGTGTAACAGAGAGGGTTAAATGTGCAAACATGGCATGCCCAGTGGGCAGGGGTTTTTACAGCAGACACAACAACAATTAAAACTGTGCTCTAGTTAGATGAAATCAGCTTTAAGACCTGCTTGTGTGTAACAGATAGGGTTAAATGTGCAAACATGGGATCCCAGTGGCCAGGGAGTTTTACAGCAGACACAAAAACAATTTAAACTGTGCTCTAGTTAGATGAAATCGGCTTTAAGACCTGCTTGTGTGTAACAGATAGGGTTAAATGTGCAAACATGGCATGCCCAGTGGCCAGGGGTTTTTACAGCAGACACAAAAACAATTAAAACTGTGCTCTAGTTAGATGAAATCAGCTTTAAGACCTGCTTGTGTGTAACAGATAGGGTTAAATGTGCAAACATGGGATGCCCAGTGGCCAGGGGTTTTTACAGCAGACACAAAAACAATAAAAAATGTGCTCTAGTTAGATGAAATCAGCTTTAAGACCTGCTTGTGTGTAACAGATAGGGTTAAATTTGCAAACATGGCATGCTCAGTGGCCAGGGGTTTTTACAGCAGACACAAAAACAATTAAAACTGTGCTCTAGTTAGATGAAATCAACTTTAAGAACTGCTTGTTTGTAACAGATAGGGTTAAATGTGCAAACATGGCATACCCAGTGGCCAGGGGTTTTTACAGCAGACACAAAAACAATTAAAACTGTGCTCTAGTTAGATTAAATCAGCTTTAACCTCCTTAGCGGTGATCCCGAGCGTGACTCGGGGTTAATTTGCGCTGTAAGTAGCGGTAACCCCGAGTCACGCTCGGGATCGAGAAGCAGGGCGGCGCAGTCTCCTTACCTTCTCCCTGCGATCCAGCGATGTCCCCGCTGCGATCGCAGGTGAGAGCCGCGGCTGCGGCGTCCGTCGCACTTCCGTCAGGATTCCGTCTCTGTGAGCCGCAGAGGCTCATGGGGGCGGAGCCGTGCGTCAGAGACAAATGTAATGGTAACGCTTTCGTTACCATTACATTTGCCTCTATCATAACGCCAGGGGGGTTAAGAACTGCTTGTGTGTAACAGGGTTAAATGTGCAAACATGGGATGCACAGTGGCCAGGGGTTTTTACAGCAGAAACAAAAGCAATTTAAAACTGTGATCTGGCTATTAAATCAAATGAATCTCTGTGGCTCTCTGTCTTTCCCTGTCTTTTCCTGTCATTCCCTGTCTCTACCCAGCTCCGTTCTCACCACAATACAACGCTGAAATGCGCACCAGCAAGATGGCCGCCACTTATATACTGCTGTGATGTCACCTGGGTTCCTGGCTGCTGATAGGCTGCATGTGACCTTCCCATGATACCTTGCCCCTGGGGATATGTCCAGACATGTCCCTCCACCATTTTACAATGCCTGTAATTGCAGTAAATGGAGTTCAAAGTAAAAATTCGATCGATCGAATTGCGGATAAATTCGGATTTGTTCAGAATCGAATATTTCATGAAATTCGGAAAGAAATTGGGTTCGTCCGAATTGATTAGCTCATCTCTAATCACAGTAGGTGGCTAATGACTAAATATGAGGAGTAAATGGGAGTAGTCTAGTATAACACCCAGACGCATGAATTGTCAGATCATAGTAGTTGAGGTAGTAGTAAGTATTAAAAGGGCAAGGTAAAAGTTACATTTCTTATGGAGGTGGAAGGGTACTCCTCCAGTTTGTATATATATTGTGAGATTGTTGACTGATATTGTTATGTTGAGACGGGAGCAAAATTACCATCTCTGTTTTGTTCAAATTCCAATTGTAGGGGTGAGATAACATAAATGAGGAGAGGTAGTTCTGGAATGTGGCATAGGAAGGAAGAGAGGTTTAGCTCTGAGAGGCATATTTGAGCATATGCATAGAAGTGGTGTTGGAAGCCAAATAGGTTTATGAGCTGGACAAAACCATAAGAATTGAGAAGAGCATGGGTCAAAATGTGCTAAATGTGTGATCTAGGGGGTAAAATGGGGGCCATGAAAGGTCTTAAATTCAAATAAAGGCAAGTATTGGGAGTAGAAAGGAAAGGTTGACAGTATTGAATGCAAATTATAGGTCAAGAAGAATCATACTATATTTGTGGCATTTAGATTTGAAATTAAGTATAGTATAAGAGGACCAAGTCTAGATTAAGTAGAGATATAGCATGCATTTTATGAATGCATTTCTATTCTAGAGTCGTAGCTGGTGAGGACAGAGGGGGACATGCAGTGTTTTTTAAGTATCTTTTTACGTTTTGCTGGGGTAAGGGAGGGTGGAGATTATGTTTTTTTGATATTGCTGATGCTAGATGGGCAGTGATTTTTAGTGATATGATGTTTCCTTGGAACATGATGGGGGTGAGGGGTCATGTTAACAGACAGGGAATGTGGATCAGAGAGGGATCATTTGATTTTGTTGCCTGGGGTACTAGAGGGGAAAAGAGGATAATCATTTGTGCATTTCGGCTGGAGCATGACGACACGCTTCCACTCAGTCTCTTGACATTTCTAATTGCCACCACACAGTGCCACAGTCAGGGATATTCCCTTATTATTAGACTAGATCTCTGTGCAATGAGAGAATAGAAACAGTTCTGCAGAAGCCATTGAGAAGGAGAAGGAGACAGTGCACAGGGGGGAAGAGGTGAGAATTCTTAACTATGAGAAATGAAGGAGGGGGAGTGAAGATCCACTCATATATCGATATATATATATATATATATATATATATATATATATATATATATATATGGCATGGGGAAAGAAAGGGAATTTGAAATCTAATGTTGTTGGTTTGGGAATGAGGGGTTATGATTCCGTTCTACTTGCTTTGGGATGAGGAGGAAGGAGAGTTAATCAGTTGACATTGCTGGCTGGGGGGCTCACAGGTTATCCTATGCCTATCACACTCCTCTCACATTTGTCCTATTATTTGTTGGTTGGGGAAAGTCCACTTGTACTCTTCCTTAAACAGGACCAACACCGATTATTACATTAACGGGTGTTGATCTGGCTCTTTGCTGCTAGAAAGAAGCTCAAGGGGTCATCCAGAACGCTGGAGCCCCCTCGCACCTAAATGCACAGGACATGTAGAATACTCACCTTCCTTACGAGCCAGCACCGGGAAAGGAGTCCTGTGATTGGCCGCCGGCCGGTCACATGGGCTGTAGTCACGTTCTCTGTGCCGGGCGCCGGCAGGATCCGCCCACGTGACCGGCTGGCGGCCAATCGCGGGATTTCTTTCCTGGCGCTGGCTCGTTAGAAAGGTGAAAATATTCTACGTGTCCTGTGCATTTAGGTGCGAGGGGGCTCCAGCGTTCTGGATGCCCCCTCTGGCTTATTTCTAGCGGCAAAGAGCCGGACCAACACCCGTTAATGTAATAACAGGTGTTGGTCTGGTTTAGGGTAATTTATTTTGCTAAAATAAACTAGTCAGCCCTTGGCTGTGTAGACGGTTGTAGCCAGGAAAAAAAGATAGAAGGTGTACCAAGATGCAAACAAGCAGAAATATTGATTTGAAGGATTTCTTTGTAAGGACTAATATATATTAACATAAAAGCACCTGCAATGCTCTGAAACCCTGGAGTTATAGATTTCCTTTTTACTTTAGTAGTATTAGAAGTTTTTAGTATAGTCTATTTCAGAAATGGCACATGCAACTTATATATACACACAAAAAAATATTTTTTTCAAAGCAATATTTGTATTGATTTGTCATAGCACAGGTATTATGTATACTATCTTTTAAAAATGTTTTTAAACTGTTAATGCACAACAATGAAATAAATATATAATGAAATGAATATAAATATGTTTCATCATATTTCAAAATTATTGCTTTATAAATAGGTTCTTATATCTTATGTTAAAATACATTTCCAACATTTGAAATAGCTACTAGAATTTATGATTCTAAGCCATGGTAAAAAGTGACAAGAAGGTTCCTGACATTCAAAAGCCAAGGTGATGACAATAGACCATTTCCTTTATACAAAAAAAAAAAAAAAAACAAGAAAAATATTATTAAGTTCATGTATGTATTTACAGATTTATTCCTAGTCAATCAGTTTTAATTTTCAAATGTATACATTTTAATTGTCTACTTAAAAGTCGGATTAAATCCATTTGGTGGCACTAGTGAGTAACAAACCAAAGTACTAGACAAAATAATATGCATTGACTGTGCACATCAATGAAAGTATAATTCTGAATGTAAAATTGTATATGTATTTCAGAGACAGAAATAGATTTTAGATTTTTGTCAGCAATATTATTTTTATTAATGCATTTATATCAGAATAGCTTAAAAATGTGAACAGTGCAAAACCAACCTAATTTAGTATAAATGGTATTTTAAAATAATGGACACATGGAATACTGATTTTCTTTGTACTATCACTTTGTCCTATTAAGTGTTTTTTTTTAGATTTTTTTTTTTAAACAAAAAATCTTTATTGAAGCCGACCGGGTCGGGAGGGCACACAGACTTTGTCACACACACATTTTCCATCAGGTTCAAGCAAATACAATTACATCATCTTGAGATACATTACAGTGCAGCTATCTTTCACCAGATCCACACTGGATAAATGTTTGCATATCAATTCCTGAACGCTCTACCCTTATACCCGCAGGTCCGTGCCACCTATCTCCGGCAGCCAACATTATAATATAATAGCAACAAGGAAAACTGGGAGCCCGGGGAACTTTTGCCCCCGGGGTATGTAAGAGGGGATGGGAGAAGAGAAGAGAGGGGGGGGAGGGATGGACAAAAGAGAGAAGGGATTTCCGAGCCATGCTTCCCCGCCCCCCACGCCCCCCCGCCGCCTCAGGGCATCCCAAGTGCCTCTTTACCTTCATCTGATTTGATGAACATATTCCATGGAGTCCAGAGGAGCCTGTGTTTCTCTTCGGTCTGTCTGAGGGAGGCCGTGAGATCCTCCATGCGCCTTACATCCTCTACTCTCCTCACCCATGAACCTATGGAGGGAGGCGTTGGATCTCTCCAGCGCGCCGGGATACAGGCGCGGGCGGCATTTATTAAATGGATGGTTAGGGACTTCCTATATTTCCCTACTGATAGGGTTGTGCAGTGCAGGAGTAGAACCTCTGGGGCGAAAGGAGTGACTTCTCCCGTTATCTTGTGGATCCATCCCACAACCCCTCTCCAGAAGCTCTCCAGTCTCTCACACTCCCAGAAAACGTGCAGCATCGAGCCCGGGACCTTCTCACATCTCCAACAGAGGGGGGAGACTGCTGGGTAGAACCGGTGTAGTGTATGGGGCGCTCTGTACCATCCACTGATGATTTTGTATCCTGCCTCCTGGTAGGAATTACTGATGGATGCCCATTGAGACAGCTCCAAGATCTTCCTAATTTGAGATGGGGCGAAGGATACTCCAAGGTCTCTCTCCCAAGCCTCAACGAAGTTTGGAACAAAAGTCTCTCCCGGATCGGTTAAGAGTTTATATATGGGGGACAAATAGCCTCTCGTCGGTTCCGTGGCCACGCAAAGACCCTCAAAGGGGGTCAGTTCTCTGCAGTACTCCTCCTAGTTTGTGGAGGAAGTGGGAGATTTGCATTGCTCTCCAAAATGATAGACGGGGATGGTTTCCCCATGACATGAGCTCCTGTATGGATTTCCATGAGGAGCCATTCAGGAAGTCCTGAGCTCTACCTTTTCCAGCTGCTTTCCATTTTCTGAATCCATTCAGAGTCCATTTGGTTGGGGAGAAAGTCCAGGGATCCCAAAACTGGTCTAAGTGGAGAGGGGGAGGGTGCAATATTCTTCCTTGGAGCATATCTGGTCCACACTCTCAGAGTTGGCCCAATTGTCGTGTGCATCTTGAGTCCGATGGGGATCTCTCCCGAGGACCATGGGAGGCGTGCCAGGGGGACTGGAGACCATTGCTGCTCCAGCTGTACCCACCGCTTATGTCTCCCGTGTAGGTTCCGGTCTATTATCCTGTTGAGGTGTGCTGCAGCACACTCTTCCCCTGTTCTTGGGAAGTGAGAGGGTTGTCTGCAAGATCCTGGGGCTCTTTCCTCCCCACACAAATTTTATCGGATCAAGTTCAAATAAGATGCTGGCACCTGTATCGGCAGAACCTGGATCGGGTAGATTATTGCATTTCCCAAACCAAGACAGCGTTTTGTCTCTCCAAGTGTCTAAATCTCTCTTTAGTACGCTGAGCAAAGGTAGGAAGTTTGCCGCAAACAGATCCTTCAGAAGAGGTGTAATCTGGACTCCCAAGTACTTAATTGAGGTTGGTGACCAACGGAAAGGAAAGCTATGTTTAATATCGTCCAGGTGTTTCTGCGATAGGGTGATGTTTAACGCCTCCGACTTCTGAATGTTGACTTTATGGTTTGAGAGGAGGGTGTATTCCTTAAGCCCTCGCAATAGGTTAGGTAAAGTTATTACCGGTTGGGTAATGCAGAAATCAGGTCGTCCGCGAAGGGCGCTACTTTATGCTCCGACCGTCCCTTCCCCAAACCTTTTATGTCAGGGTTTGCCCTTACTCGTCTGAGAAAGGGTTCCAACGTCAAAATAAAAATAATCGGAGAAAGTGGGCAGCCTTGTCTCGTCCCATTGGTTATAGTGAAGGGGTCTGAGAGTACCCCATTCACTTTGATACAGGCGGAGGGGGAGGAATACAGAGATAAAATCCAATTCCGCATATTCTCCTGCAGACCTATGTGCTCAAATGTTGCTCAAATGAAGTCCCAGCTAACCCTGTCAAACGCTTTCTCCGTGTCTGTAGAAAGCAGCAGGGCTGGGACCTCATCCGTGTGGATCTGGTGTACCAGGTTATGTACCCTGGTAACATTGTCTCTGGCCTCTCTCCCAGGGGTAAATCCCACCTGGTCATTATGTATCAAGCTGCCTAGGCTAGGGGCAAGTCTCAAGGCCAAGATTTTCGCAAATATTTTCAGATCCACATTCAGGAGTGAAATCGACCTGTAGTTGGCGCATGAAAGAGGATCCTTATCTTTTTTGTGGATCACTGTGACCTGCGGCCTCAGCATATCCGGAGGGATAGGTTGTTCTCTTGAGAGGGAATTAAAGGCCGCAACTGCACGTGTGGTCAGGATGTCACCCATCCACTTATAGTAGGACAGGGTGAACCCATCTGGGTCGGAAGAATTACCTGATGCAGAGGATTTCACTGCCTGTGTCCACTCATGTTCTGAGAGTGGAGCCTCTAGAGCCTCTAGTTTCAGTACCGGCAGGCCTGATGAAGCGACGTATTCCCTTGTCCCCGTTACCATGTTTGGTTATTTCCTCTCTCTGGGAGGTTGTAAAGCTTATGGTAGAAGTCTCTAAATGCTTTTTCTATGCCCGTTGGGGTAGAGACCTGCTGGCCATTTTGATTCAGAATCTGCGGTATGACATTTCTAGCCCTTTGTTCTCTCAGTGCCCTTGCAGAATGCGACTGTACTTGTTCCCATATTCATAGAAGGAGCGCCTGGTTTTCAGGAGGGTGATCTTAGCACTGATCATCAGAATGTCCCATGCTGCGGCCAATTCTTGTTTCACTTTGACCGCCTGTTGCTTTTTGTGCTCCGCTTCCAGGCGGGCTATGTTCCCCAGTAGTGCCTTGATGGTAGTCTCCCTCTCTTTTCTTCTCCTGGAGGCCATTTTCAGAGTGATGTAACACTTATGAGAAGCCCACACGCTCATGGGCGGCGTCTCTGGCCTAGTGTTCAGGTCAAAGTATTTCTTCAATTCGCCTCTTATCTCCTCATTTAGGATATGGTCTTGCAAGAGTGATTCATTCATGATCCAATTACTCGGCTTAGACAATATCTCTGGCAGATCTAGGGTCGGGGTGATCAAGGCATGGTCCGAAATTGTAATGGGATCAATCTCGGCCTTCCCTACCAGCTGCAAATGTTTGTGCTCTATAAAGAGGTAAACAATGCATGAGTACAAGTCATGTGGGGGGGAGTAGAAAGTGTAGTCTCTCCCTCTGGGGTTCTGTACCCTCCATATGTCTATAAGCTGGGAAAGATGAAGAGCTTTCTTTAATTTTTGGAGAGTACCATACGACATGTGGGAGGACTTCCTTGATACGTCTAATAGGGGGTCTAGGGCGACGTTGAGGTCTCCTCCAAAGATTACCAAGCCCTCTGCAAAAGTTTGGAGAGTGTTCAAAGCTTTTTTCTATGAAGCGTACCTGGTCCGAGTTTTGTGCATACACGTTTGCTGGCGTGCATACTTGGTTTCCAATCCTTCCCTTAAGGAATAGGAACCTTCCCTCTTCGTCCGATAAGCTGTCTGTCAGGGTCCAGGGAAGTGTTGCCGCGATCAGTATGCTTACTCCCCTTGACCTGGCATCTGTAGAGTAGGAATGCCACCCTACAGGGAACTTACGGTACAAAAATTTTGAAACCCTTCCTTTCTGGAAGTGTGTCTCCTGTAAGAACACCACATGCACTCTACGCTTCCAGAACAAATTCAGGCACATTCTTCTTTTCTCAGGGGTATTGAGGCCCTTACTGTTTAGGGAGGGAATTTTGAGACCCAATGAGGGTCCAGTGCCCAGCCCCAAGGAAGGTGGAGGAGCCATTGGGAGGTGGGAGAGCAACTGACAGAGGGTTAGTGTTAGTGGGAAGGTTTTCACAGAGGGATAAGTAGGGAAGAGAGGAGATAGGTTGGGGAAGTGCAGAAGGAAAGCGAAACTACGTGGGTAAAAATACGATTTCGTCCGCTTTTCCGGGTCTCAGGGCGTCCCGGCAGACTGGCCTAGGTGGGGGTGAAAAAACTGTGGCGCGGCACGGATGCTGAGGGTCGCGATCCCCCGCCGAAACAGCCCCCCCTTATGGTGGGAAAATACATCACACATTTCAAAAAGCACATCCAAATATTGTCTAAGAACCACTATATACATAACTTAACAACTCTCTAATTCATGTGATCCTATCTCTGCCCCCTCCTGCTCGCCTCTATCAACCTGCCCCTGCCTGGTTCGTTCACACCTCTCTATATACCCCTATCCTGATCTGGTCGTCATTCCTCCCGGCAACCCCCCCCGCCCCCCGCGGACGCCCGGGAATGGAGTACATGGCCCTTCCACCAGTCGGAGGGGAGGCCGCAGGGGCGCACCCCAGGGAAGCACACCAGGCCATACCTGTCTATCTCATCATGACTTTCGTAGATACCTTCACTGTCCACCGGCCGGTGGGACGAGCCCCACCTGATCCCACCCAGCTCCCCCCCACCACATCCCCCAGCGCCCCAACCGATGCGGCCCACCAATGCACATCCCAGGCCCCGTCCAGACCCAGGCCAAGGCCATCGGAGGAGGCCCGGGGAGCGCAGCAGAGGGAAGCTCCAGACGAAGACCACTACTTCTTCCATAACCGGGTATGGGTCCCCAGGCCTCGCCAATGCCAGCAGGCCCTTCCCCGACAGAGCATGATCCCCGCCCTGAGTTCACCACTCCCTGCTGTGTCTTAGTCATTGAACCCGTACAGCCATCCTCCCGTCCGCGTCCTCCCCAGCGCCTCCCCTAAACGTCGCAGTCGAGCAGCCCGGGCAGCGCAGAGTGCTGTCCACCCAGGCGTCTCCGCCACTCACTGGTCCACCGGGGGGGCATCGCCCGTCCACTCCGAGGGAATCAGGGTCATCTCCCCGGTGTTGCGCCAGGGGGCGCCAGGTATGACATAACGACCCTTCAATCATATCCCCCCAGATCTCCCCCCACCACGTGCACAGGTCGCCGCCAGAGTCCCCACCATTTCCCAGCCACCAGACGGGGTCTCACCCAAGGGCAGTAAGCACTTTACCCCCACCGCCCCCCCGGCTGGGCCACCCAGGACAGCTGGGGCCCATCTGCAGCACCCTCCAGGCCAAGCTAAACACACCCGGCCCAGCGGCGCAGCAGCCATGGGAGGGGGCGGGGGGCCCCCATCCAGCCCCGCTCAGCCGGTGTCACCCCATTCACATACAGTCCGGCGGTTTGTTGTCTTCAGTGTGCTCCCTCGTATTTCAGCAGCGGTTGGAGTCAGGAAGGGGCACTCCAGTACCTGTAGGCAAGGTAGATGAAGAGAGACAACTTGGAAGAAGGGGAGAAAAGAAAAAGGAAAAAAAAAATCCTTTTCCCTCCTTCCTCTCTAAAAAGAAAAAAAACACACACATTACACGTCCAAGTCAGTCCTGTAGAGTCACAAAGATGGAGACAGGGGCAAAGAGGCTAGAGGCTAAAAAAAAAAACATTCCATTTCCCTCCTCTTGGAAAAGTCCTAACTTACTATTCACCCATGGGGGGGGGGGGTGAGCCTCTCCCTCCGGGTGATCCACGTCTGTCTGGTCTTCTTCGGTCTTCTGGGGAAGACGGGCCCCTCCGCGGTGGTCCTCTGTGGCAGCGGTTGATATGAGGGGAAGTTCAGCCAGTTTGGGTCCCCAGAGACACAAAAAGACTGTCCAGGTCTCCCGGGGTTCGGAGCGTAAAGGATTCACCATTTTTCCTGACGACTAGATGAAATGGGAAGCCCCACTTGTAAACCACTCCGCTGTCTCTTATCTTTTACAGGAGAGGTTTTAGCCGTCGTCTCATCCACAATGTCGAGCGGGCTAGGTCCGGCAGTATTGTGACCGAGCCGGCACCATGGGTAATCTGGCCCACGTCCCAGGCCTTTTTTAGGATATCCTTTTTAGTTTTATAGTTGTGGACGTCTCGAGGTGCACCTGGGTCCCCGGGTGGGCGTCCCGGCACTCTGTGGATTCTGTCCATCTTGACGGTTGTGCCTGGGGGACTTCCTAATAGCTTTCTGAAAATAGTATTGGCCACAGCCTCTAGGTCCTCATTCTGCGGCGTCTCCCTCTCAGTCGCAAACTATTCCGTTGATTTATATTTTCCAAAACATTATACTTCAGCTTCAGGCTCGCGATCTGTGCTTCCTGCGAGACATTTGCTTGTTCCAGACGAGAAAGGCGTGCTTCTGTGGACTCCTTTGCGCTCTCTAAGGCTGACACTCTGTCTTCCACAGAGCCACGTTGTGCTGGATAGACTCGATCTCCTTCCGGAAGGATTTTTCGATCCTGACAACCATGAGTTTGAGGTCGGCTTTAGTTGGCATCGCTTCCAGATCTGCCTTGGTGGGAAGTGAGAGGAGAAGGGACTTCAGGTCTTGGTCCACTTCCCCATGGCGGGTAGGTATCTCGGTTCCCTGAGGTATTTCTCCCCTCCAGCATGCCATATCTCTGCTCCCAGGCTGTTGGCTCATCCCCTTCCTCTATTCGGGCTGTGGCCTACCGAATGGACTGGGTCCCCCTTATTGTTTATTTTTTCCTATGGGCGCTCCGCATGTTGAGCCTGTCTCCGTGTCGTCCCAGTCCCGGGAATGAAAACTGTCCTCTGTAGAACTCTGCCGCCCTGTGAGAATCTGAGCTCTGGGGGTCCCCTGTTCTATTTCCAGGCTTATCTCCTCCTCTATGGTCCATTCTTCCGGGTGTAAGGGGCTCCTGGGTCCTGCAGAGCTCCGAGAGCATGGAAGGTATTCTTGGGAGCATGTCCCTTTAAGGCTCCTCTGCCCCTGCCCGGCCACTCGCTCTCTGTCAGTCCTCTGCTGCTGCTGATCGATTGCTGGGGACTGCAGCATCTCTCCTCCCCACCAAGATTGGAGCGGTGATTCCCGGGCAGGGGAACCCGCCGACTACCTCTGACGTGGGGGGGAGTCCTCCTGTGATGCTGGGCTTGCCACCCGTTCACCGCAGGTGAAGCTCTGCTGCGGCGTAGGCGAGCGGCTTTGGGGAGAGGTCCGCCCGCTCGCCCCCCTTGTACCTTGTGCCGCTCTGGAGTAGCGGTGCGTGCAGCCTCCTTTTCTCTGCTTCCACCCGCCGCTGTCGGGCTGCGGGCCGATTCCTCCTCGCCTCGGTCCTCCCTGCGTAGTAGCAGTGCAAAGTGGGTGAGAGCGAGAAGGCTTCGATCTTCCGCCCCTCACCTACCCTGCTATGATCACTACCGGCATCTGTCATCGCCAGCTGTCATCGGCGTGGGATTTAGGCTGATTTAGGCTGTGTAGGCTTGTAGCCGGCAGGGCAGGGGGGCACCAAAGCTGGCCCCTGTGCCCTGCTCTACAAGCCCGTACATAGCTGATCCCCAAGCTGGTTATGCTGGGTGTGGGGACCCCATGTAATTTTTTTGGGATTTTTAAGGGTTTTTAGCCCTTAAAATTCCAAACAATGTGCAATTTTTTTCTTGATTTAACCCTATGGTTTATCCCTAACCCTTATTGTGTGGATAGTAGTATTTAATTTGCTAATGTTATAAAGTTTTTTTTTTTTTTTTTTTAAGTAAAGGAGACAATTTTCTAAAATTTTTACTCAAAAATATTTTAAAAAACAGAAGAAAAATCACAAACAAGACATTTCATGTTAAAGCCTAAAATCTGTGCAAAAAAATGTATAGTGATGTTCCTGGAAATTCCTGCAAAAATGGGGCGAAACATGGCACAAGACACGGCGCAAAATGGTGAAAAATGACCTGTCAACAGAGGGTGACAAAATCTCAACTAGACTGGCAGTTAAAAGGGTTAAAAGTACCAATGCATGTTGGGTATTGTTCTGCACGAAGGACCTTGCACTTTCAGATTTAGCTTGCTTTTTCTTATTTGCATATTGATATTTTAGGAAAACTTGTTTTTTATTCTGCTTTTTTATACTTTTTTTAGGGAAACCCTGTGCAACCAAAGAATTCTTTGAGGGATTATTTCCAGAAAGATGAGCCCACTACAACAAGCTGGGTATGCTTAGAAAGCTTAACATGTGTACTTTCAGGGAATATATGATATGTGGGGGGGAAATCCAAATGTATAGGTTTGTTTTTGTAGAAAAAGTGCAAGGTGTGAACTTTGTTTGCAGAGCTGAAATTGTCAAATAAATTACTTTGGGGTGTTTGACACCTCTTCCCTTGACATGCATGTTGGGTATTGTTCTGCTCAGGAAATGTTGCTTTTTCAGATTTAACTTGTTTTTTCTGTGCAACCAAAGAATTCATTGAGGGATTACTTCCAGAAAACTGCGGCCACAACAAGCCTGGTAGGCCTAGAAAGCTTGAGGTGTATACTTTCAGGGAATATATAGTTTGTGGCAGGTATTTCAAATGTAAAGGGTTGTTTTTATTGAAAAACTGCAAGGTATGCATAGCACATAGCATAGTTGTATTTTATCTGAAAATCGCTGTTTGGGGGAGTCTCCTGGGCAGGAAAGAAGTCAACCAATACATACCGGGAGACGTAAGGATTTCACACACTATAAGATTGCATTGACAAACTAAAATTTTTTATTACAAATACTACAAATTGTAGTATTTTGACTATCCTGGGTTTTGGTCCTTTTCCCGGGGGGCACCCTGATCGGGGGTGCGCTGCTGTATGAAACCCCCCAGGACGTCGAACCCAACTCACCTCTTCCCGGTCCCATGGTGCGTCTAAGAGCAGTGGCTCTGATGGCGGCATCCTCCACTTCCCTCTAACAGCAAGCATGCCCACACCAGCTCATTTGTGAATGGCCGACACGGGCATGCTCCCTGTTAGAGGGAGCCGCAGTCAGAGCCACTGCTCTTAGACGTGCTGTGGGACCGGGAAGAGGTGAGTGAGATTGGGTGATCTGGGGGGTTTCACCCAGCGGGGCACCCCAGCATAGTCAAAATCCCGGGTTTTGGTCCACTTTAATACTAACCTGTACTTAAAATCTATTAAATATAATGCAAAATAATGGAAATTAACACATTTTGTTCACAAAGCACTTTAATATAGTAAACATTTGACTTTGAGGCATCTGTCTGAACAAGATTTAAAAAACATTAGGCATATAGAGTATATACATTTGGGAAAGAAACACGTTTACATAATGTCAACACTAAAAAACTATACATAAAATACAGAACGCGTGAATGAGATCAATTATGGTTAAAATGAATGTGGAGAAGCATGCGCGAACCTGAACTTGGTGGTTGCATAATTCAGGAGCTCTGCGCACCGCGGGCATAAAAGCATTATATTGCAAACCACAATTAATTAATAACAACTTGCACCAAGTGTCCGTGTCAAAAATCCCTGGCTACAATGTAGACATCATCTTGGTACGGCTTCTGCACGGCCTGTGGGGGGAAACCACATCACGGTTACTCAGTAAACACAACATCCAACAGCTGAGAAACAAAAAACAAGGAATATTTTACCAGAGAAAAAAATCTTCTGACTCAGGAGCTTCAATGTCAGCAGTTTCCAGAGCTTCAGCTAGTGACAGAGATTCAGCTGGTTTTTCACCCAGTCAGCCACAGGAGGTGATTCTTCTCAATAAGTAAGCAAGATAAAGTCCTTATATCACATATATCTCTACTGTTGGACAAAAAGCTTACATTGGCTCATGATATACTGACTGCTGATTTGAAAAAAAGATGTTGAGATTATAGACAAATTATTGATACTATAGAATAAAAGTTAGAGGAAACTGTAAATAGATAGACAACATGAGCAGATAATAGGATCAATGCAGCATCAGATAGACCAATCTCAATATAAAATGGAAGACCAAGAAAATAGGTCTAGAAGATAAAATTTTAGTGTGCGAGGCCTTCCTGAATCCACCACAGGTCTAGATTTGGCCATAAAAGAACTGATAAGAGCTATATTACTTAATGCTGATGAAAGTCAGTTAATCCGTGATAGAGTACATAGGGCACTTATAGCACTATAGCACAAGTCAAAACACCGAGAGATATAATAGTAAAACCACATTACTATCAAATTGAGGAACAATTTATGGCAGCTGTAAGGGGACATCCTAATATAATGTTAAGAAATAATCCAATCCGAATTTTTGCTGCTCTTGCTCTATTAACAGTCCAAAAAAGAAGAGAAATGTAACCGCTCTTGACTAAGCTGATTCAGAATAACATCAAATACAGATGTTTTTTCCCCTTTTGTTTGAACTTTACTTTGCAAGGCAAGAATTATTCCTTTGCAACTTTTTCTGAGGGAAAAGATTTACTCTATAATCTTGGCATAATATCATCTACTGGGGAAATCTTCTTTTTGGTTTTTAATTCTTTATTAATATCATCAGTGATGCATACAAAAGTACATTCATAAAAAAGTGGTAAAAAAACGCACAATACATTAAAAGACATCTGCTTGAGCTTGGTAGCTTGGATAACAGATATCTAATATGTATCCCGATGGGTGTTTTCCATAAGAATACTGAAGAAACAATGGCGGGGGAAATGGTAGAGGGGGAAGAGCAAAAAAGGAGAGGGAAAAAAAGGGGGGTAAGAGGAGGGGTTGGGCTGGGACAAGGCTTCTATCGAGGGTGACGTATAGATGATGTATTGTGAGTTGTGAATGGGGAGGTGGTGAGTTAATTACTAAACCCTGGTGATCCAGGGAGACTCTGAATTCGATCCATTCACTCCAAATAGTGAGAAATTTAGCATTCTGTGTATATAGCGAAGAGGAGAGCTCTTCCATTCTGTGGATTTCATTGACTCTGGATAGCCAGTGGGAAATTGGGGGTGAATTAGTCTGTTTCCAAAAAGTTGGGATGCAGACCCAGGCAGCCAGCAGAAGATGGTTTACCAGGGAATTCTTAGAGCCTTTTTTAGGAAGGGGTGAGATGTAGTAGGCAGGCCGTGGGGTTGCTAGCGGCATTCAGACCAAAAAGTCTGCAGAGATATGCATGAACAAAACCCACGCAGGAGGATTACTTTGGGGGTTATTTAAGAAAGGATAGCGTCAGGTAGCGCCTGGTTAATGAGAGGTAGCGACAGATAGCGACTGGTCAACGCCGGACATAGCACGCAATTCCACATTTATCAAGCAGAATCTGTTTAGCGACTGGGATAGCGACATGTAGCGTCTGATTCATCATTTTCAAAGCCTCTGCGAACAGCACCAGCGTTCAGCCTTGCACAGGTATGACCTCTCGCTACCTGTCGCTCCCCCATACATTTCAATGGACGAACCTTTTCTTCTCTTAAAACTGTTTTTTTTTTTTTTTCCCCAAAAATCACAAATAATTCTGTGACCTCTTCTGGCACTGAAAAAGCAGTTTTTTCACATTTTTAACATTTTTTAAATTTTTCTTCAGAAATGACATTACAGGTCTGGCATTAAAGTGTTCATGTTACAATGTTGCTACAATGTCATTCCATATGTTTTCGCTTTGATACTAGTGGATAGATGCTTGAAAACAGACTTTAAACACACCGCCTCCTGCGCTCTGGGCTTCAAACAAGTATTTTTCAGCGCCAGAGATTTGTGAGGCTGTTTTTTTCCTGAATATGGTGTGAGTCGGTCGCTATGAGCAGTCGCTAACATGCGCTCCCATACAGCGCTGTACTGGTCAAATAGCGACTCCTCACAATGTATTCAACATTACTGAACAGCGACTGAGTCGCTATAAAGTATCGAATCACGGCTGAGCACAGTGACTACTAGCGGGCGCTCTGAAAATGCCTGCTACAGACGCTCATCTGTCGCTACCTGCCGCTAATGATGAATCAGCCTCTTTGTCTCTTCCACACCTCCAGCAGCGGTGGCTTATCTCAGGAAATGTGAGGTGAGGTGAGATACTGTATATTCTGAAGCTGTGTGAAATGTAGAAAACAAAGACTTCTCAGCACCAGAGACACTTTCGGAGATTTACGATTTTCAGCTGGAAAATTTTCTCTTACTAAAGCCATTTTCGTATGGAAATGTAAATTGTTCACCCGCATTTTTTAATTAAATTAGTCAGTTTTGTTGAATCACTTGAAGTTACTTATGTTTTTTGCATACAATCCAATTTTCCAACCAAAACTATTTTTTTTATGTTGAATCAAGCCCTATGTTATCATGTTACCAGGTTGAAAGCCTTCCCTGAATCTGTAGAGATTAGGAGAAGGAGAACTGCGAATGTTTGAGCATAGTGAATTAGGTTTAGCGTTCTGATCGTATTGACCTTTGCAGCTCTGTTGGGTAGGAACCTGGCTTGGTCTGGCAGGATCAAGCCCTCGAAAAGTGGCAGAAGTCTGGAGGCAATCGCTTAGTATTAATGAAGGCAATTGCTGTAGTTATGATGGCACAGTTAGATGGGCCTTTCCCATATTTGAGGATAAGTGTCACATGAGCTTTTAAGGAGTCCGGAGACTGCTACCATTGGGTATGGCATTTAGTGTCTTTGGAAAGTAAGCGACTAGCTTTGTGAGAAAAATATTGTAGTAGGAAACTGTAAATCCACCAGGGGCCTTACCCTGATGGGCTAGACCTTATGGCCACTGAATCCCTCGTAGGTCGGCCTTTTCAGACTCTCTGTGACTGCTGGGTTGAGTGTGGGAAGGTCCATTCTCAACAGATAGTCCTTGATATGGTCTGCATTCCCCACATTATTAGACAGGTTGTAGAGTTTGATATAGAATGAGGCAAACTCACCCGCAATCTCGCTGGATTTATGGACACGCTTGCTTTAGGGGGAAATTATATAATCTATGAATGTAAATGGGCGGGTCTCACAGATTTGCCCCACAAGCTTTTGAAAGAAGGAGGGATCTCAGATCCTCTCTTAGGGCTTCAAGTTGTGCCCCATATAATGAGAGTGTTTGAATGATGTTTATGTGTAGACTCAAGAAATTGTATTTGTGAGTGCAAGGAGGAGATTTGAGTGGAACACTCTCTTTTAATACGAAGGCCATGTTTGATAAGTTTACCCCTAATTATGTATTTATGCACTCCCAAAGAGCTGGTGATATTGGGGCCCTTGTTAAAGCAAATGAAAACTCATTTCTGGGTCAACCACTCATAACCTGCCCCCCCGCACGAGCAGCTGGGCAATGCTGCAGCTCGACGGTGGTCCGGTTTTTAAAGAAGCCACCACCAAAGCCACTCAAGAGATTAACTGATTAGCTGGTCTCAAAGGTGCCACTAGCCAGCTGGCTGGCCACATTCCTGGCTCTCCATCCCCCCCCCCCCCACCCCAGCTCTCTGCTCGGATGTCTTTCTGAACGGCTGGGTGTGGGAGCCAGTGATCACAGGGCCCGCTGGAAAAGGTAATTTTTTCGGCGATCCGGGGGGTGTCACACAGCGGGGCATTCTTTTAGATTGCATGGCCTTGGAGTTTCGGAGGTAAATATTTGCAATGATGAATACCCTGTCCCAAATTTTACCTTGCATGAAGATGTATCTGCCTTCCTGCCACCTAAAAAAAATGTCCAAGGCATGGCACTAGATATGAGAGTGCTAATTCCTTTTTATTTGGAGTTGTCTGAAAAACTGATAGGCATGGGGGTATCTCCGGGCATCTCATTTTTGTGGCTTGTTATTAGAAAAGTGAGTCTCTTGAAGAAGGACCACATTTGGTTTGAGCCTTGAGACTTTGTTCATGATCTGGGAAACGGAAATCATGTGCGTTGAGGGATAATAGTTTTAAAAAAGACATTGAAGGTAAAGAATGCGGCAGGAAAAAATGAAGGATAAGGGAGTGACAGATTGGAGAGTCCAGCAGCAGAAGGTAGTTAGTGAGGCCCTTTCAACTACCCTCTAGAAGGGGCAGGAGTGAAAGCTCTAGAGTAGAGATACAAAAAGGATAAGCGAAAGGAGGCGAGTCTGAGAGACTTGACAATGACCAGCTCCTGAGGTAAACTTAAATTGTACATGTAAATTGCTATAGAAGGAAAGCATGAAGGAGAGGATCAGTGAAGGAAGTATTAGAGGGTTCTGGAGGGCCTTGGACATCACTACTCCGTGTAATGGGAGGCATGGGACTGAACATCTTGTTAAAGCTTATATTTTTGCATTCCCTAGTCCGGAACACAGGGGCCAGGCCTGGATTAAAGGCCAAAGTGCTATAGCACATCTAGAGTAGGTAGGTAGGATATAAGAGCTGCAAGGGTCGCCAGCCCTTCTCACCAAGGAGAGTGTCCCATGGTAGGGAATGCATTGGGGGTAGTAAACACTGGTAGATACAACTTGCTCTATAGAACATAACAACAGTGTAATATAACTTAAATGCTTAAGAAACCTTTTTTGCGTGGAGCACCGAACACTGCACAAGATAGGATGGACCCCAATCGAGATGTAATCTATCCCTGTGGGCCCTGGACTTGGAGATGGGAGGCTGAAGATACACCTACCAGCATATTGGTAGGGCAGTAAAGGATAAGCCACCTGAGCGGACACCCCCTGGGCACCCAGCCCACCCCCCACCGATGAGGGACGAGAAAACATACAAGTGGGTAAACAATATTTGGTGATAAACAATATTGCCAAGAGGGGTAATCTAGGGGAGGAGGAGCCACCCCTTCCATCCCCCAGCCCACCACTCCAACCCAGTAACTCACAAGAGTGTCAGTACCAAATAGGCGGGCCTGACAACCCAGGGGGGCACCCTAGTCAGGGCCCCGCACCCCAGAACAGAACAAGCCCTCACCCAGATCAGCACAGATTGGCACACCGCCTTCCTGCTCCCTGATACTAAACACGAAAGCCGATCCCAATGTGGATCTAGGAGGTTCCAGACACCACATACCATATAGCAAAAGTTGAGTGGAGTGTGGGAGCTACAATAGGCATTGTCCCTCACTTTGGACAAAGCTCTGTGGTAGAGAAGGCAATGGGGATTGGTAAATAAACAGATAATAGTAGTCCCACAGAACAAGCAATCAGTAAATTAAGAACAACAAGACTTAACTTTAGCGTTTAAATAACCTTTTAACATCAAATGCTGAATAAGACAAAGGGGGCTCTGGAGGCCCTGTAATGAAGTGAGGGTAACAATTCCTGACTCGGGTAACAATAGAATTGCTGAGGATGAGCCTCCAGGAGTGGACACCACCCCGGGGCACCAAACATAACCCCCGGACCTCATGAGGAGCATGTAAACATATAGACAAGTTGACAGCTTTTTGGTAACAGTAGATAATACTGGGAGGGCTGGCCCAGGAGGGTAGAAGTGACCCCCCATTCAGGTGGCTGAAGTTCCTACTCCCCAGCCTCCAACCCCAAGACCATAGGGAGGGGGACACACAATATGCCCAGCAGACCACCTGGGCCAGGAGGTCCTGGACAAGTGGAAGGTGGCATGGAGGACTGGGAGGTGGAGCCCCAATTCGCACCAGAGAGCCCCCATGCCCCACACACTACCACCCAAATGACAGGAAGAAGCGGCAGCCCCCATCAGATCCCCCGCGACTCGTCCCAAACTGAGCGGGGTCCTATCCCCCATTGGAGCTCAAGAGCCATTGGATTAAGGGTGGTGGGGGCAGAGGGGAGTAGGTTCACATTATAGGACAGGTTAAAAAATGGACTGAAAGATATAGGATTTCATCTCGTGGTAAAGCCAAGGCTGGGGGGGGGCGAGTGGTTCAAGTCTATTGAGGCCGGATAAAGGAGCACCATCACAGACATGAAAGATGAGAGATTCTTTAAAGTGTTGAGATTGTGAGGGTCTTTCAGGATTGTGGTATGGATGGGCAGGAGATGTGAGAGTCTCCAGCCAATCAGGCATTTGAATTGGGTCGGATTCAAGAAAGGAGAATAATCCAGGTAAGTCACTGTGGCTCTTGAGGGTGTAGGAGTTCTTTTGGAAGATGGGGTGGAGGAGGTAACCCCATCTATATGTGGCTCTGGCTGCCCTTGCCAGTTCTAAAATTTTGAGTTGTCAACACATTTGGAGAGTACTGCGGGAGAGATCTGAGAGAATTTGTATTTGTGCACCATCCCAGTCAAAAATATCCTTTCTCCAGACTCTGTGCGCTATTTCCTCCTACACTACCTTTTCCAGGAATTGTTTAAAATCAGCTTTAGTCGGGTGATATTTCAGCAATTCTCTTAGATATGGTTCCTCTGTTATAGCGGGACAGAGAAAGGGCCCCCGAGGAGACATCTATGAGAGGTGAGGCGAGTCCACGTCTGGGGCAAGGGGGCAGCGCCAAGGGAGAGCAGGGGTCCACGTGAAAATCTGGCAAGGAGATAAGATGCAGAGGGGGGTAATCCCCTCCAAGGGTAGGATGTGGTTAGTAGCTGCACAACCCTGGTCTGAGGGCCACAGGAGGGAGTCCATGTAATGGCATGGATATTGGACAGTTTATCACAAATGGAGATAAAGTGTGTTGTCTTGCCTGGGCTGGTGCCTTGCTGCTGCTGTGAGAGGCACTAGGTGGGGCAGGTGGTGGAAGACCTAGGGAGCCCAAAGAGGTGAGCTCCTCGATAGGTGTTGTGACTGTCAGGTGTAGAGGCAGAGCAGCTTGACATAGGGAGAGATCGACATGGTGCCAGAGTTGCCCCCCCCCAGGATTGAATGCCCATGGGCCCCATAGCAGTAATTGTCCATGGGAGCGACCTGGAGTGAGACTGCTAAAGTTGGCCTAGTGTCCTGGGCCTGAGAGGAAGGGGATGGTACATAGTATCTGTTAGGGTGAGGCTAGATAGAGATGCCGTCCTCCAGGAGAAGCCCTGAGCCAGGTTCAGATGGGACAGCAGTGGCCAGTTGCAGGACCCTCTGGGCCTGGGGTGGCAGTCCCCTTACTTGTCTCCAGTCCCTCTCGTCCCAGCATGACAAGTAAATCCTCACGCCTGTCTCTGGAACAGCGGGGAAAAATTACTTTCAGTGAGTTTCTTGATTTCTTGTCACTTTTGTGATGCTTCCTACCCCCAGCAATGGGGTCCGGGGTTTGATTCTTTAGTAAGGAAGGTAATAGACTGAAAAAAAGTTCTCTTGGGAGCTGAGAAAACTTACTTTCAGTGAGTTTCTTGATTTCTTGTCACTTTTGTGATGCTTCCTACCCCCAGCAATGGGGTCCGGGGTTTGATTCTTTAGTAAGGAAGGTAATAGACTGAAAAAAAGTTCTCTTGGGAGCTGAGAAAACATGTGTCCTACTCCAAAAACATCCGGGACACACCCCCTAGACACACATCATCTAGAAGGGAGGCTAAACTTTGACCTCCTTCTCCTTTATGGAAGATGAATAAATTTGGGAGATCTCCTAAGCGTTTGAGAGGGAATGTCTGAGTTGAAGAAGATTCTGCTGGAAGATTCACTTTATGAGAATTTAGATGTTGCTAAATCACCAGCTAGGAAAACAATGATACCTTTTTACTGCTAAGAAAGTAACTAAGAAAGAGAACTTTTTAATCCCTTTTAGATTATCTTTTTATCTGGTGATTTAGCCTTTTTATCTGGTGATTTTTTTTCTCATGAAGTGAATTCTTTACTACCATGAGATTTTTTTTATCTTTTATTGAATCAAGGCCTTGTTTTCCACATCTAGGTTGATGTCCTGTAACACTTTGCCCTTTATTCAGTAAGAGTTGAAAAAAAAATAATGGTAGTAAAAAGTTCACTTTATGAGGGAAAAGCATGAGAATTTCACTGTTGCTGAATCACCAGCTAGAAAACAATGAAAGTCAATCATACTTTTTTACTCCTAAGAAAAGTAGAGAACTTTTTACTCCTTTTTACACTGTAGTAAAACATGCCATTGGCTTTCAATCGGTGGGTCAATAACAATAAAATGCTCATGTTTTTTTCTCAAGTGACATTTTTACTACCATGAGAACTTTTTTCAACTTTTATTGAATCAAGACCATTGGGCTTGATTCACCAAACATATAAAAAAAAATAGTTTTGGTTGAAAAATTGGATCGCATTCAAAAAAGTAATTTTGAGAGGTTCAACAAAGTTGAAAAATATAATTCGTCCAGTCAAAAGTGTGGGTAAATAATTTGCGATTCCATATGAAAACCGACTCGAATTTTCCAGCTGAAAATTGTAAATTTCTGAAAGTGTCTCTGGTGCTGAGAAGTCTTTGTTTTCTACATTTCACACAACTACAGCATAATCAGGTGATGCCCACATGTAATATACTGTGAATATCTGGCAATTGTTTATTAATGCACTTGTGCAACCAGTCTGCACTTGTGCAACCAGTCTTTTCTTATCAAGGATCACATTCATCCATGTAATTCTAGATATGCATTTAGTAATAGATCAAGGCAATTGGACATGTTGTTTTCTTTTGCTTCACATGTTTTGTTATTCATCCCATTATTAGGAAAGGCAGCTGGACTTGTGAAATGTGTTTAAGTAAAAGAAATGCTATTGCAGTTGCCTAGATTTATTCACGGATATGCAGGTGTTTATTTTTGTAACTGTTTCAAATAAAATGAAAAAATAATCATGGCCCTTCTTACAGATTACCATACTGGTGCACCAGGCATAGTAAACCCAGGGTCCCAAAGCTGAACAGCCTTCCCCTGACCCTGGAAACTTTCCAGCCCCGTGGCAAGTGGCCAATGTTTAGCACTTTTCCTGTGGTGTCTGCTTTAATATTTTTAATAAAGCAGTATTTAATAAATATCAAATTAACTAATAAAGAAATGTATTGAGTAATATATCAAGGAAACTAGACTTGCTAAAAATTGTGCTAAGAATTTTTTACACCTGCTCGGGGCAGCTGTAAATAATTAGTTCAAAAGAGTAGTAAAAACTCTTGAAAAAAACCTTTTAAGTGTCACGGTGCAAGCACAATGCAAAGTACATTTCTAACGCATTAAAAGTGCAGCGATTATTTTGATACAATGTCCCTATGGCATATTTTGAGGACGTTATAAGTGAGGCAGAAAGCCAATTTATTTTAGGAGGGGATTCCAACCTTGCTCTTAATGTAGACAAAACATATAAAAGTTTGACCGCACAGAGTCCCATATCTAAAGCCAGTAACAAACCTGCTAAGCTCATACATTCTCGAAACAAGAGGTTCTTAATTTAAAACAATCCTTTTATCTCACTTGGAAAACTGATAGTATCAATTATCTTGGAACCCAACTAGCCCCTCCGTTTAATTTATTATATAAAAAACCATTACAATTCATTATTTCATAAATAGAGCGATGACATGGACTCCTAGTTTTAGTCTGAGGCTGTCTTGGTTGGGGCGCATTATGGCCCAAAGTCAAAATGACTTTGTTTCCTAGACTTCCTATTTCTATCCTGAAGGCAGATTTATAGAAATTTCAAAGTAAAGTGTTTAAGTAAAGATTTATTTGGGCAGACAAAAGTGGAAGACCTTCCCCTGGACTTTGAGCCTAGGAGAAAAAAAAACATATCTAAAAGGGTGGATACAGAAAGGTCTCTATAGAATTGCAGACTTTATGACTCCAAGTGGATTACAGAGTATGGCAATTTTTAGAGACACGTTTCATCTTATTATTGCTAATTTTGAGAATTTATGCCTGACTCATTCAGGAAGGAAAGGTGGTATTTCTACCTTATATAAATATCTGAAGATGAAACAGATGAAGAAGGCAAATGTGACTATATGATAAAGTGGAAAACTGATTTACAGCAAACATTTACATTTTAAGATTGGGTTAAAGGGGTGGTTCGTAGTTCTGAAGGTTGTCTCAGCGCTGTTAGAATCGAACATTCACTCATTGGTATATGGCCCCCAGTAGGTTGGCAAATATATACCCTAATATATCTCCTTTATGTTTAAGAAATTATGGACAGGTGCGTGATATGGTTTTATATATGATGGAAATGTCCTAAGGTGGTAACGTTTTTGGAGCCAAATGTTTGGCATTATAAGCAAGGTTATGGAGAAATGGGTGGAAAAATCGCCATATTAAATAAATTATCATATTAAATAAACACTTGTGGGGATTTCCAGATTTCCCAATACATTTATTTTCTATGCTTCGTTGACAGCTAAACTGACCATTGCTAAGTCATGGAAATCTCATACTTTGAATCTTCAAATGTTTATTGATAAATGAAAATGGATAATGGTCAACAGGAAGCTGAGTAGTATTTTACTCAAAAACGAAGCGCACACCATTCAGTAACTTTCAAATGCTTCAAATTGTATTCCAAAACAAAAAAAACAATTATGTATACAATAAACAATACATTTAAATAAGCAGACATACACTGTGTTCTGTACATTGCTACATTGAGAAAGGTACAGTATTATATAGCAGTTATCCATGCTTTTTATTCATGTGGGTTCTGCGTCATTTCTGAGATTCACATGTTTCATATGTTTTTGTCCCACTGTGCATTACCACTGTATGTTAATTGCTAGCTCTGTACTGCACATTGCATACTCATCCTTAACTGACTATTTAGCATAACTAAGCCTGCCTTAACACCATCTGAGTGAGAATAACACCTTTTGATACATTTCCTGAGTGAATTATATTAACCTTCAGTCTATATGGGCAGGCTGATTCATCACTAACGCCAGGTAACGACAGATGAGCGTCTGTAGCAGGCATTTTCAGAGCGCCCGCTAGTAGTCACTGTGCTCAGCCGTGGGTCGCTACTTCATAGCGACTCAGTTGCTGTCCATGTAATGTTGAATACATTGTGAGGAGTCGCTATTTGACCAGTACAACGCTGTATGGGAGCGCATGGTAGCGACTGCTAATAGCGACCGACTCACACCATATTCAGCAAAAAAACAGCCTCACAAATCTCAGGCTCTGAAAAATGCTTGTTTGAAGCCCAGAGCGCAGGAGGCGGTGTGTTTAAAGTCTGGTTTTCAGCATCTTTCCACTAGTAACAAAGCGAAAACATGTGGAATTACATTGTAGCAACATGGTAACATGAACACTTTAATGGCAGACCTGTAATGTCATTTCTGAAGAAATATATAAAAAATAAAAAAAATGTGAAAAAACTGCTTATTCAATGCCAGGAGAGGTCAAAAAATTATTTGAGATTTAAAACACAAAAAACAAAAACACAGTTTAACCCTTTTGCTGCCAGGTTACCTGGAGTTTTTGTCACCCTTTGTTGCCAGACCATTTTGCACTATTTTGCGCTCCACATGTTCAACTGTGATTTTTTAAGGGATTTCCAGGGATTTTCCAGGGAATTATATATTCTTTATTTTTCAGCAGAATCTGGGTTTTAACATGAAATGTCTTTTTTGTCATTTTTTAGATGTATTCTCAATATTTTGGGGTGAAATATGTGCAAAAAAAAAAACATTTTTTGTAATAAAAAAGTAATTTAGTCAATAAAATCTTATTGCATGTGAAATCCTAATTTCACTCGGTCACAGCGTTACCACATATGTATAGGTAGACACCCTTTCCTGCCCAGGAGACTCCCCCAAACTGAAACAGCGCTTTAGGAGATTTTCAGATAAAATACAAATATGCTAAGCGCTAGGCGCACCTTGCAGTTTTTCAAGAAAAACAACCCTTTACATTTGAAATACCCCCCCAAAACTATATATTCCCTGAAAGTATAAACCTCAGGCTTTCTAGGTGTACCAGGCTTGTTTACATAGGTGCAGTTTTCTGGAAGTAATTCCTCAATGAATTCTTTGGTAGCACAGAGTTTCACTAAAAAAGAATAAAAAGCAGAATCAAACTCATATTTTCCGGGAAAAAAAATGCAAACAAAAAAAAACAAGCCCAATCTGAAAAGCAACATGCCTCGAACAGAACAATACCCAACATGCATAGCTACTGTCAAGGAAAGAGTTGTCAAACACCTCAAAGTAAAGCATGTGCTTAAGGGTAATTTTACTTGAAAATTTCAGCTCTGCAGACAAAGTGCGCACCTTGTACTTTTTCTACCAAAACAACCCTTTACATTTGGAATACCCCCCAGAAACCATATATTCCCTGAAAGAACATATGTTAAGCTTTCTAAGCGTACACAGCTTGTTGTAGTGGGCTCATCATTTTAGAAGTAATCCCTTGAAGAATTCTTAGGTTGCACGAGGTTTCCCTCAAAAAAATTATAAAAAAACAGAATAAAAAACATTTTCTTAAAAAATCAATATGCAAACAAGAATAAGACAAGCTACATTTGAAAGAGCAAGGTCCCCCAAGCAGAACAATACCCCACATGCATATGTACTATTAACCCTTTTAATTGCCCCTCTACTTGAAATTTTTTCACCCTCTGTTGACAGGTAATTTTTCACCATTTTGCACCATGTTTAACCGTGATTTTTGGAGGAATTTCCAGGAAAATTATACATATATTTTTTGCAGCAGGGTTTAGGCTTTAACATGAAATGTCTTGTTTGTAATTTTTTACTGTTTTTTTTTAATTTTTTTTATGTAAAAAGAACAAAAAAAATTAAAAATAATTTTTTTGAAAATTGTCTCCTTTATTTTAAATAAAACATTTACTTTATTAGAGAAAACCATATTGCATGTGAAAGTTCCATGTCTTCTGATTACAACGGTACCACATATGTATCAGTAGCCCCCCCCCCCCATTCTTGCCCAGGAGACCCCCCAAACTGAAAATAGCACTTTATAACATTTACAAATAAAATACTACTACTATCCACACTATAAACATAAGGGGTTAATTTAAAAAAATGACATGGGAGGGGGAACCCCATTTTTTTGGAATGTTAAGGGTTAAAAACCCTTAAAAATCTCAAAAAGAAAAATGGGGTCCCCCTTACCCAGCATTACCAGCCCGGGACCAGCTATGGGGGCTTGTAGGCATAGAGTGGGGGGAAAGCTTTTGTGGCCCCCCACCCTGCAGCCTATGAGCCCACATAGCCTATGTGGGCCGGGCTCTTCTGCCCCCCCCCTGGGCTTTGGGGAGGCAGGTAATTGGGGTGCCGGGGGTTAATGGCAAGTCACCTGCTAGTTGCAGGTGACTTGCCAGCCCCCAGCCTTGTGAACTGGTATAAGGGGTCTCATGGACCCCTTACCAGTTCACAAAGGGTTAAATGTAAAACAGAGAGACATTTTTTTTTTTTTTTATACTTACCTCCCATCCATCCCTGTGTCCCACCCTGATCAATCTGGCTTCTGCTCTCCTGCTGCAGCTGGAAGCCTTTTATAGCTGCTGGGTGACAAAGCATAAGGGGTTAATTTAAAAAAAAAAAAAAAAATGACATAGGGTCCCCCCTATGGGGGGGGGGGGGGGGGACCAATTTTGTTTGGAAATTTTAAGGGTTAAAAACCCTTAAAAATCCCCTCAAAAAATGAAATGGGGTCCCTCTTACCCAGCATTACCAGCCCGGGACCAGCTATGGGGGCTTGTAGGCACAGAGTGGGGAGGCCAGCTTTTGTGGCCCCCCACCCTGCAGCCTACGAGCCCACATAGCCTATGTGGGCCCGGGCTCTTCTGCCCCCTGGGCTTTGGGGAGGCAGGTAATAGGGGGTGCCGGGGGTTAATGGCAAGTCACCTGCGGCTAGCCCCCAGCCTTGTGAACTGGTAAAAGGGGTCTCATGGACCCCTTACCAGTTCACAAGAGGTTAACAGTAAATAAAAAAACACACTGACCCATAAGTAAAAAATTGTTTTATTAAAAAATGAAAACTTTTTTTTACTTTACTTACCTCCGATCGTCAGCTCCTTTGTCCCTCGATGTGATGACAGATGCAATCATGCTGGCTGCAGTAGCAGAGGGGCAGGTGATGATCTGATTACCTGCCCCTCTGTTCCTGTGGCAAGCATGATCGCATCTGAATGAAGAGCAGCAGGGAGCCAGGACGACACCCGGTGAGTGACGTCATAAGCCCCATCCCCAAAGGGGTGGGGCTTAACGGCAAGATGGCGGCGCCCGTCGGGAGAGGAGGGGGAGAGCCCTTTCAGGCTCTCCCCTGAAGCTGAAGAGCCGGGGTGGGGCGATCGGAGGCCCCCCCAGTGAAGAGAAGACCCGGCGGGAGGCAGCGTGGCCACAGGTAAGTAAATGTAATTTTACAGTTAGCAGCTGCTGCTGCCGAAGCAGGGGGCGGCCTATTCCGGGGGCTCTCTTGGAGCCATCCGAGCCCACACGGGGGATCGGATGGCACCAAACTAAAGAGGATACCCGGCCGGATCCAACGAGGGGTCAGGTGAGTATTGAAATGTGTGGCAGAGCGCAGCGAGAGGTCATACCTGGCGCTGTGCAAGGCTGAACGCCGGCGTTGTTCGCTTAGGCTGGGAAAATTATGAATCAGACGCTACCTGGCATTATTCCAGTCGCTAAACAGATTCTGCTTGATAAATGTGTAATGGCGTGCCGTGTCCGGTGTTCACCAGTCGCTACCTGTCGCTACCTCTCATTAACCATCCACTACCTGACGCTATCCTTTCATGAATAAGGCCCAAAGAGTACTACTGTTTACAATACATTCTTTTGTTCAGGTGTTAAAGCTCTTCTGGGCTTATCTTCTTTTCATCACACAAGTTGTGACATGTATCCTTTTTCTTTCAGTATTCTTTTCATTGTACAGAACACAGTGTATATAGTATGTCTGCTTGTTTAAATGTGTTTATTGTGTACATAATTGTTGATATTTTGTAATGATGTTTGATATTTTGCAATACACTTTGAAGCATTTGAAAGATATTGAATTGTATGTGCTTCATTTTTGATCAATATAAGATACCTTGGTCCCTATTATAAAGGGACTTATTTGTGGAACAGCACCCTTTATTGTTGGGCAGCATGTTGTTTGTTTTGTTTTATGAATAATACTATGCTGATTTATTGAAAAAAATGTATTAATATCGTATTTAGGTGATTATCAGCCAGAAAAGCTTATATTTCCATATGTTTTTGTTTGCTACCTTTTCTGCAATTCATACAATGCATATTCTAATGTTATATTAAGTTCTGTTTTGCTTTATTAAAAACTCAATAAAAACGCAATAAACCAATTAAATTATATAAAATGAAGATGAGTAAAAATAAAGTATTTTTTGAATACGATTAAGGCGAAAAAATGTAGATCCAGCTTGTATACATAAAATAAATGTGCATTGTCATCAGTAGGTGTCAGTGCAGTCAGTGAAAATCGCTGCACACAGACTTCAGGTTTTTAAAGCAAGATATATATATATATATATATATATATATATATATATATATATATACACACACACACACACACACACACACACACACACACACACACATTAAGGGGATGCAGGAAACGATATTTTGTTTTTTCTGTAGAAATTTTAGTACAAATTCCAAATGAGGACGATGCCAGAAATCTTCTAAATCTTACACACATCAGATCAGAGCAAAGCATTGGAAACACAGTACAGGAAGCAATACAGTATAATATTACCAGTATAATATTACTATTATTATTATTACTTGTTTTTTGTTCCCTGCTGCCCAACGTTTATTACACTTACACTTTTTTAAAGGAGGTAAGTGTTTAATGTCACAAAAAATAAATTAATGTGGCATATTACTTGCTAAAATTGACACAACGTACTAAAAATAACATGCATAAGAAATACAAATGTTAAACTGTATGATACACCAAAAGTGAGAATTTAAGGTTTAAAATATTGTATTGCCTATTTAATCGTGTCAAGGTAATTGTCCTTGCTAAGTAACTATCTGATCTAAATTATGAAAACTGTAAATCTGTTTTAGAGTCTTATTTAAGAAGCGTCAGTGCCACACAGCGCTACTTTTTTGGCCTCAGCGGCACTCAGTGTCCAATTTGAGAAATAACAAAATGGCAGTGCCGATGCGGCCACCAGCTAGCATCATATTTGACAGCGCCGGGCACTCTTGAGGCACTGCCAGATGAAACCTGGCACAGTAGGTCAAGATTGCATAGGGCACAATGGGCAGAACTGGATTGAAGTTTTAATGCTTATAATTAATATTACACACAGACAGACACAGAGCTTGCATTGTGACTTGCCCATAATTGAAACGCAGATACGAGATATCACAAAATGAATTTTTGGGGGTATTAAAATAGATTTTAATGGATTCTTTTGCTTAACAATGTGTAACAACAACAACTAAAACACAGCCTGAATGCACTGTAAAGTTTGTCCCCTTTGAACCCGACAGAGATTTCTTGTAACTGTAATGTATAGGTTGGTCTGCAAGCTAACAGGGTTGAGTGCTGCGGCTCCTTTAAGTCTTTAGTAACCTAATCGCCCTGCTGACTTGCACCTCCCAGGTTAGTTATAAAATGGTCTGATCAGCTGCCACTCCCCTTTTGTCCACTTTGAATTTGTGCAAGCACATGGGGTGTGGGGTCTAGGCTGTATTGTAAGGTCTTGACCCTTCCACCCCATGGCTTGCACATGAGGTTTAGGGCAACCTCAGGTAAGCTGCTCCCATTTTATCTCTTGCATTGTATGTCCCAAGTGGGGCTCTCATAGATTAGAGTTAGGACTGCACCCATAGAGGCACCTTGGCGTGGTGGTGCAGCTTAGCATACTTCTGCAGATGTGTGTGACTGAGCCTCTGTTTTTACCAGATTTAGAGACAGATTATAGGTTGGTCTGCAAGCTAACAGGGTTGAGTGCTGCGGCTCCTTTGAATCTTTAGTAACCTAATTGCCCTGCTGACTTGCACCTCCCAGGTTAGTTATAAAATGGTCTGAGCAGCTGCCACTCCCCTTTTGTCCACTTGTAATGATGAAACGTTGACCAGCATAGGGAAAATACAGCATATAAATATGCTGTTGAGCATTGGCGGTCCAAAGCGGCGCACACTGGTGCTGCGATAATCAGCAGTTGGGTCCAACAGGCGCTGACATAGGCGGGCCAATAACTAGTGCAACAATTAAAGCTAATTAGTAGAGATGAGCGAACTTCTTGAAAGTTCGATTCGGGCGATTCGCCGAATTTCCCCAAGAAATTCGGGTTCGCCCGAATCGAACTTTCACGAATCGCTCATCTGAAAAAAAAAATGCTGGCACGGTGGGAGCGGGCAGGGCGGCTGCGCTGTCAGCGGGCCGCCGCCGGCCCGCTGACAGAGTAGCCGGCCTGCCCGCTCCCACCATGCTGGCTAAAATGGCGGCATGGTGGCAGCGGGCAGGCCGGCTACGCTGTCAGCGGACCGCCGCCGGCCCACTGACAGCGCAGCCGGCCTGCCCACTCCCACCATGCCAGCATTTTTTTTTTAAGCAAAAATGCCGGCATGGTGGGAAACACTTACCTGCATGGTCGGAGCGCCGGAGCGTGGAGGCCGGCGCCGCTCTCAGTTGCCCTCTGATGACGCGTCCTCTGATGACAGCTGAGAGTGGCGCCGGCCTCCACGCTCCGGCGCCGCTCTCAGCTGTCATCAGAGGACGCGTCATCAGAGGACGCCTGAGAGCGGCACCGGCCTCCACGCTCCGACCATGCAGGTAAGTGTTTGCTTTTTAAACAAATGCCGGCATGGTGGGAGCGGGCAGGCCGGCTGCGCTGTCAGCGGCCCGGCTTCCGCCGCCCGCTGACAGCGTAGCCGGCCTGCCCGCTCCCACCATGCCGGCATTTTTTTTTTTTATTTCAGAGAAAATTCGATTGGCACGAACCAAAAAAAATTCGGGTTTGTGCCGAATCGAATTTTCCCTGAAATTCGGAGCGAATTCCGGTTCGTCCGAACCGGTTCGCTCATCCCTACTAATTAGCATTCTTTGCAGCAACTGCTAGCGCCAATGTAGTCCCCAACGCAGCGCTAGATAAGTGCCAGCAAGCCAGAACTGGCGCTAAAGCTGCAAAAAAAGATTCTAAATGGGGCATATCATAAATAAGGCCAGTAGTACTATTAGAAAAAGTGTGTCCAGGCACATTCCGAATTAACCAAATGAGGACTACCAGTAATAAAATATTATGGTCAAGTAATGTATGTAATCTGGACAGGCATTCGTTTTTACTAAAGTAACTTCGATTTTAACAATTCCTACATCAGTTCCTGTCTTGAGACAATTTGGACTTTCATTTAATTTCATTAAACTTTTATACATGTATTTTTATTTTATAGGTTTTAATTAAGAAAGAAATATAAAATTTACAAGAAACTAAAATGTGTTTCTTTAATCACATCAGTTCTAAATAATTGGAGCAAGAACTGACAATTACTTTAAAATTAAATATTGATTGTCTGCTGATTGCAATACCCCATAGATATGGTTATGCTTAAAGTCCCTGTCCAGGCATGCGTAACATCCTACCCTCTTACCCCATTGGGAACGGTATAAAATGAGTCATTTTAAAGAATCTCAAAATTTCCAAATATATGTAAATACCTTTTGTATCAAATCCGTTATTTTTCCATTTAATTTCTGTGTCAGGGCTTAGCTAGGAAGTGTGCAGATTTATGAGGCCTGAGTGTGCTCTGTTGTTGTCAGTGCCGGCTGTGGGACCACTGTGGCTTCCAGTGGTCACTTACGCTGAGGGACAGAGTGGCTGTTAGACCACTTTTTTGTGTGGTTCTGGAGTAATGAAACTGAAAGGAGATCAAACTTTGGAGCCTGCTACAATTTCTACGGTGCACAGCAGGAAATAAAAAAGAGGCACATGGGATAGGCATCAGCTGAGCTGCTTTCTGTCTTATTATGCTGCAATTTGGTTACTTTTCCTTGTTTAACCCTTTAAGTGCAAGCCTACCTAGAGTTTTTGTCACTCTTTGTTGCTAGACCATTTTTACTATTTTGTGCTACACATATTCGATTATGATTTTTGAGGGGATTTCCCAGGAAAAGTATATATTGTTTTTTCAGCATCTGGGCTTTAACATGAAATGTCTTGTTTGTCATTTTTAAGTGTATTCTCAATATTTTTGGGTGAAATATGTGCAAAAGATGCAATAAAAAAAGAATAAAAAAGCTGAATCAAAGCAAACAAAGCAAAATCAATGCAAACAAGAAAAAACAAGTTAAATCTGAAAAAACAGTATGCGCATAAGGGTAATTTTACTTGAAATTGTCAGCTATGCAGACAAAGTGTGCACCTTGCACTTTTTCAACTAAAACAACCCTTTGCATTTGGGATACCTCCCCAAACCATATATTACTTGAACGTACACACATTAAGCTGTCTAGGCATACCCTGCTTGTTGTAGTGGGCTCATCTTTCAGTAACCCTCGAAGAATTCTTAGGTTGCACAGGTTTTCCCTAAAAAAATGTATAAAAAGCAGAATAAAAAAGATATTTTCCTAAAATATCAATATGCATATAAGAAAAAACAGGCTAAATCTGAAAGCTCAAGGCCCCTGATTAGAACAATAGCCAACATGCTTAGCTACTTTTATCCCTTTTAACTGCCAGCTAATAAGGTGCATAATTGGAGGAACTTTAGGTCCTTTAGAGATTCCGATAGACATTGGTGTCAGAAATCATCTGATTCAGAATCAAGCAGCTCATCGGGTAGTCATTTTTAGATTCTAAGGACAGCATACCACATACAAAAAATCAATGAGGCTTGGGAAAAGAGAACATGGCCTTCTAAAGATTGACATGAAGCAAAGCAAAACCAGGTAGCCAACCTAGTAGTGAATATCTCAAAGAGAAGTCTCATTGAGGCTTAAGTTTTGTGCCTATGTATTTGGGTAGTTCTCTTGAGTAAGACATAGAATTACAAAGATTTTTTCATTCATTTAGACTTTTTTTGATTCATCACAGATTGATTCTTCAACTGATTTGACTACTTGTAAACCAGAGAGTAAAATGGAAAAGGAAGCGCTTTGAAGCCTTGTAATGTGCTGTAAGATTCCCGGGCCGATCCATTCCCTCTCCCTGGGGCATCCAAAATTAGGATGCCTCACTCTATGAAACCCCCCAGGGCGCCCGCTACACTTACCTTACTTCCCGGTCCGACGACGCATGCGGGGGCCGCAGCCGCATCCCCGTTATCCCTCTAGCAGGGCATTTGTGAATGGCTGGAGCGGGCACTCTCCCTGTTAGAGTGAACTGTGGGATGCGGCTGCCAGCGCGCTCGGAGCCGATGTACTAAGACGTTGCTCAGACATGCATAACTCAGCAGCTCCGAGCACACAAGCGGCCACGCATGCGCTGTAGAACCGGGGTAAGGTGAGTTGATGTGGGAGATCTAGAGGGTTTTACATAGCGGGCCACCCCCGATCGGGGTGCCTCAGGGGGCAGGACCAAAACCCAGGATAGTCAAAATCCTGGGTTTTGGTCCACTTTAAGGGCTTTAGCTCCGCATAGAATGAATGAAGAGTGTGATTGCACACCCTTACTTTGAATGTAGTATATTTTTTTATAATCATGTAACATGTACTAGATAGGTATTCACCATGACACCATCAGAGGTGGTCTTCATTGAGGCAGAGAGAATAAGAGGATGGAAGAGATGATCAAAAGTGAGCTTCTCCCCTTGATAAGGAACCACTACAGATGAAGTACATCAAATAGTCCCTATATCATCTACTTTTTATGGCTGATTAATTTTCTTTTGTTGCCTGTTTGCCTCCCAAGGTCTGGTTGGCATGCTCACTGGGAAGAAGTGACACAGAGTGACATGGCTGGCTGGCCGGCCGAGTCAATTCCCTTACCATGGTACAGGGAGGAGATTGCACCATGCTAAAAAGGGCAAGATGGAGCCCTTAAAGTAGCACTATCGTGAAATTGTTTAATATTAAAAATCCATATAAACACTTTAGCTAATGAGAGGAGGGGTCACTTATACACCCGAACTGAATAAAACTCCAGCAAAGCTTGTTGTTTTCTTCCCCTGGTAGGAATAAAATCCTGGGGTTAAAGGTTTAGTCTATGAGGGCTGACAGCCGAGATGTCCTCTTCCTTTCATTAAAATAAAAAAAACAACCTGGCTGGATATTTCTTGATGCCGGGTGTATAAGTGACCCCTCCTCCCTCCATCCAGAATATTTATATGGATTTTTATTCTTGGGCCATTTTTTCACGATAGTGCTCCTTTAAATACAGTGTACCTCTGTCTGTATATATGTGATTTGTAGTTATATGTTAGAAGAAATGTATTTTGACTTTTTAACATTCTGGATATTAAAATGAACTTGTTTGCATGATAATTTAAATGCCAACCTACTTGAAATAATGTCACCCTCTGTTCACGGGTCATTTTACACCATTTTGCGCAATGTTTAACTGTGATTTTTGCAGGGATTTCTATGAAGATTATATATTTTTGCGGCAGAGTTTATGCTTTAACATTAAATGCCTTGTTTGTAATTTTTGCTACTGTTTTTTTAAATATTTTTGATTTTAAAAAGAAATATATATATATATAATTATTTTTTAGAAAATTGTCTTTTATTTTAATAAAATCCCCATTTCTCCCAAATACAGTGGTACCACATATGTATCAGTAGCCCCCTACACAAATGTGTACGATTTGCAGGATTTTTTGTTTGGAAAACTCATTTCCAAAAGGAAAATCCTGAAAAACAGAAAAAATTAAAAAAATTGGATTACCCCAAAATGGCTAGGAAGAATCGCACGGGAACGAAAAAGGCAAGAAAATAGCAATTTTAACTGGAAAAATGTGCGAAAATGCATGGACAAGAGGCTCTATATCAGCCTTAGTATTTCAAAGCTTGAAAGCAGTTAAAGAGGAATTTCTTTTTTCTAAAATGCAATATGCCAGATAACCTCTACACTAATATATAAATGTTTACATAGAGAAACTATATCTACAGCTGCCCCTCTTTCCAGGCTTTTACTCACCTCTTCATAGAAGCCAATCAGGTTAGTCTGGCAGCTTCTGTCCTTCTGTAAAATCATGCTGACTGTCATTTACAGTATTATGTATAGTTCCATAAACCTGTATGTAGTCCCTTAGAAATCCCTCAAGCAATTTTCCTACAATGGATGCCTGTAATTACCTTCAGAAGACCTAAAGTGCTTTTTAAAAATGGGCACCACATTTGCCTTGCGCAAATCCCTTGGTGCAAGGCAGTTGTTAGTTATTCTTTAAAGATCAAGAGCAGAGGTGATAACATGACTGAGCTGAGATCTTTAGGAACTCTTGGGTGAAGTCCATCTGGTCCTGGAGTCTTATTCCCATTCAAATTATTTAGTCTTTCTTGGATGATACTCATGTTTAGCCAGTTAAGAATTATGCTTGGGGTAATTTTTGCAGTGGCATTGCCTAAATTTGTACCTTGCCCCTCATTTGTGCACACAGAGCTGAAGAATCCATTTAGCAGCTCCGCCTTTCTTGGTTCCGCAGTGACCAATTCCCCATTACGTTTAATTGGGGCACCTACTTGTTCTGATTTAGTTTTCTTTGAGCTAATATATTTTAGGAAACAGGGTTGGTTTTGCTTCCTTTGGCCACATATCTTTAATTTTGTGCCTTTGCCAGCTTTATTACTTGTTTACATAATTTATTTACTGCTTTTTACTTTTCAAAGGTTACACTTGAGAGATCTGATTTGTAATTTTTAAATGCCATTTTCTTGTTTTTTATTGCCTGTTTACCTGCAGGTGTCAGCCTGGGGGGTTTAAATGAGTTGCTTATACTTGTTACCTATAGAAATACATTTTGGAATGTTGGTACTCAATAGATTTAAAGCACTCCCATTTGGCATCTGTATCCTTTTTCCTTAACACATGCTCCCAGTTTATGTCCTGGAGTGCAGCCTTGAACCTGGGAAGGCTGACCTTTATAGAATTAAGTGTTTATGCCCTACCAGCCAGAGAATGTTTTTTTTAGTTACATGTTTAATACAACTATATTGTTTTGTTGTCACTGTTACTAATATTTTCTTGAACCGTTACAGTCTCTTCCAGGCCATAATCATTTGATATCATTTGATATTCAAAGGCAATAAATCATCACCACTAGTATGTATTTCCACCAACTGGCTCATAAAGTTATCTTGCAGCAAGCTGAGAAATGCTTCCCCTCTTGCATTTGAAGCAGATCCATAGCTTAAATATCTGGGTAGTTGAAACCCCCCATTATCACCATTGTAACTGCCTGTGCTGTCTGCTCTATCTGTTTATGCAGCATTACACCAAATTGTTATTTAACACTGTTTTCACTGCCCCGCACTTCTACCCACAAGGATTCTACATCTTCACAATCCGCAGCTAGTATCCCCTCATATGCTTTGAATTCTTGTTTTACATAAAGACACACTCCACCCCCTTTCTCATTTGCTCTGTCTTTCTAAAAGAGAGTAAAGCCTTTTTTGGAGTCCAGCCATGTCTTAGCCAAACCAATAATAATAATGTTTTCTTTTAGTAACAGGGTCTCAAGCTCCCCCACTTTACATGCATTCGTGAACATGCACTTCAAGTTGCCATCCAGTTTAAATCATTCAGCTTTAGTATCATTAACTCATGCAGTGTTGTGTCCACATACTTTTTCACTGCCGGTTTGTAACACATGGATCTCCTTATCCAGCATAGTAGTCCTCCTCCCCTGTTCTATTTCTCAACCCACCATAAAATGCTGTCACCAATGTAACCTGTCTCCCCCTTATCTTTTACTCTTGTCCTCCCCCCTGATTTCTAACAGCAGTCCCCTTTCATTCAGGTGCAAATTAGCTGAAGAATACAGATAATCGGATTCAGGTCCTGCTTGGAAAAATATGTTCAAACTGCATCTGAACTAGCGGCATAGTCAAGCGGCAACTGGCAATGTCAAGCTGCAAATATTTGTGATTACATTGATAAGCCCTGGAACCATTAAAAGTGCTTGCTGGTCTTGTGATCAACCGGACAGCCCATAAAAGTAATCAGTGCTACAAAATTGTGATGTATGTCAATGATGTCTTTAAAGAGAGAGTCTGTCTCTCTCTGTACAGATGGTAGTTAGGAAACAGTAGAAACAGTTTCTGCCGTAAAAGCCATTGGCCCTGACTGTAAAATACACACACACACACACACACACACACACACACAAACACACATTTTTTGAAATCTATTTTGCTAAGAGAATTCCTAAAAAACAAAAACTAAACTGTCCAAATTTGCCCAAGACTATTACTTTGAAGGGGGCAACATTTTAAAAAGTATTCACTTTATGGGTGTTTCTTATGCTTTGACACCGTACAACACCTTTTTTGGCAGCATGGTGCCATTAAACCAGCAAATGAAAATATGGCCTCCAAAACTATCATGCACTCCACTCATTTCAGTTCCTGCAGGTTAATAGCATCCATTTGTTAAAATACTGTAATAGATTTAGACACATTTTGTCTCGAAATCTTTGCGGAGCGGTTAATGTAAAGTTTTCTATTTTTTAAATCATGTGCAAACATTATACTGAATGCTGACTTCCCTTAATTCATTGACTCACTTCAGTGTGAACACGGTACCAAATACAATTTATTAAAGTCACTGTGATTTTAGGATTTCTTGTTAGGCTGCTCTTACAAAGCAATTTGTCTGAAGCTCTGTAAAACTCAGCTAATAGTTTTTAATGAACCTATTGCATATGTGTTGCAATAAAGAAGTTACTCAGTGCAATGCATTGCAATTGCAGTGCAACCCCAGCCCTGTGGAGGTCATGGTATTTCAGTTAATGATGGTGTAGAGTAGTACGTTTACAAATATTTTAGAAAAGGAGTAAAGGCTATTTCACTTGGTCACCCCTATAATAGAGTAAGACCAAAAATACAAGGTCTGGTGTTTTTTCTGGGCATCCTGGCATTGTGTCCTTCCAGCTGTGTTAACCGCAGTCCTTCTTGGGGTTTCTTGATTTGATTGTGGTCTTCATATCTTGTATGATGCTACAAGAACCACAAACACAGTAGAACATTGCAAATAACAATAATGGATCCCAGCATGACTAGAAAAGATATCAGAACAATTTAGTTGTATTACAAAAAGGTGATGGCAAGGGGTAAAGAGTTGCCTTTACTCACTTTTTTACTTGTCTGAACTGGTAAGGGGTTCCAATGACTCCATACCAATGCAGAGGGTAGTGGCCAGATAGCTTGTCAATAGCCTTTCGCATTCCAATACTTTGTTCTCATATTTAAAGTTAAAAATGATAAAATAATACCGCACAAGACAAGTAATCATAAAATAAAGCTCAATCTCATGCTCAACTGTAGTAAAGTGTCTAAAAAAATAAAATTCATATAAAACATGACGCTAAAAAAGGAAGTATAAAGTCTCTATATAAAATTTGATGCCCCATATCTCATATTTTTTTAATATAAACTCACCCTTTAACCCTCAATCTTAACGCAATGACTGGTGTAAAGTAATGCCCCTATTGCCCCCTTCCACAGTCAGGATGGGAGTTACCAATTCTAAATGCTTTACTTGGTCCCCAAAACCAATACTTTGGCAGGCAGCCACAGAGATGACTGCACCCATGACTTGAAATGCCAGTGGACATGGCTGGACTGTGGGGACATTATTTTTTTTTTTTTTATTTGTTAACCCCCTGCCCTGATATAGCTTCTACCATGCGCTGCATTAAATCTTCAATGCTTTTTAATGGTTTCTCTGCTGAGTTAGACTCAGGACATAAACCAGAGCAACACCCTTGCTCATATGCATTCTTCCCCAGGCAAAAAGAAAATTAATTCAGCTTTTTGTGACCCCTGCTGTGGCCAGTATTTACGAACACATTGGCATACCATGGAGCTACAGGTTGCCTGCAAATAAAAAGTGTTACTGTGTTTACCTTCACTATGCATTGTAAGGTTATGTCAGTTGAATCCAGGCAGTAGCACTGCTGGGATTCCGGGTAAAGAGAGCTCCCCAATGGCCATTACTAGGAGAAAATTGGTAGGGTGGCTTTTCAGTGGATGAAGAAGCAAATGTAAGTTCTGGCAATGATGCAGTATTATGCATTCAGATAGGGCAAGTGAGATTTAGGGAGTTTCTATTTCCAACTGTGCAATGCTGATGGTCTGGTTTAACCCTTTTAGTTCCAGCTACGCGAGTCTCATATAGCTGCCTCTCCTGCAGTTAAGTGTCAGCTATGTGAGACTCAGAAAAAAACAAGCTCACACAGGATCCATCGGTGCTGATCTCCTCTTCATCCGAGGGGCCTCCGATCTCCCCCGGGCTCTTCACCTGACAGGAGAGGGCCTGAAACATCCCCCCTGTTTCTGACAGCATTACTGCCCGCTGTAGCCATGCCTTTCATAGGAGGAACGGGATGACATCATACTACTCCTCCTGGTATAAAAGCCGCTTCCGGCACCAGCAAAGCTGTCAGATGCCATTAGGGATCTATGGAGGGTGGATGTAGGGACAGCGGACTCTGATCCCCTGTACCCCCAGACTCACTAGTGGCTGTCAATAACAGTGGTGATCGGCGTGGGACAGAGAATCTGGGTAGAGTAGAGTAAGTGACACTTTGCTTTGCGGTGTCTGTGTTGCTTTTTACACTTAACTCTTTGTAAACTGGTAAGAGGTCCATAAGACCCCTATACCAGTTCACAAGGCTTGAGGGGCTGGCAAGTCACCTGTGGCAAGTGGGTGACTTTCCTTTAAACCTTCAGCCTCATCACTTGTCTCTCCATAGCCTGGGGGGGGGGGGGAGAAGTGCTTATGGCCCTTGAAGGCTATGTAGGTTTGTAAGCCTTAGAGCCAGAGGCCACCCAGGCTGGCCTCTGTGTTCTGGTCTACCAGCCCCCATAGCTGATGCCCAGGCTGGTATTGTTGGATAGGGGGAACCCCATACCATTTTCTTTATTTTTAAGAGTTAAACGCTAAAATATCATATTATACGCTAAATATACGCTAAAATATCATAGCGCTGATACATGTGGTACTGTTGTAAGCAAGAGAAATGGTGCTTTCACATGATATTCTTAAAAAAAATATTATTTGAAAAAAAAACAAATATTAAAAATATATATTTTATTGTTTTAATTGTTGTACGCAAAAAACACTGAAAAAATACAAACAGGCCATTTCATGTAATTTTTGGGAATTCCCTGCAAAAATCACAGTTAAACCTAGCACAAGATGATGAAAAATAGCCTGTCAACAGAGGCTGGCAAAATCTCAAGTAGGCTGGCAATTCAAAGGTTAGAAGTAGCTATGCATGTTAGGTATTGTTCTGTTAGAGGGACCTTGCATTTCAGATTTAGCTTGTTTTTTCTTCTTTGCATATTGAAATGTTAGGAAATTTTGTTTTCTAATTCTGCTTTTTTATAAATATTTTAGGAAAACGCTGTGCAGCTAGTGAATTCCTAAAGGGTTTGCATCTATAAAACTGCAGCAAGAACCCTGGTATGCTTGGAAAGCTTGAGGTGTGTACATCTAGAGAACATATAGTTTGTGGGGGGATTTCAAATGTAAAGGGTTGTTTTTCTTTAAAAGCTGCAAGGTGGTAGTTGTATTTTATTTGAAAATCTCCTAAAGCACCCTTTTTAGTTTCTCCTGGGCAGAAACGGGTGTCTATCGATACATATGTGGTATGTAACCAGTGAGAATAGTGCTTCTAACATGCAATATGATTTTCTTGAAAAAAATATATTTTCTATTTTAAAATGTAAAAAATAGCAGTTTTTTTCACATATTTAAACCAAAAATATCAAGAAAGCACTAAAGATATTACAAACAAGGCATTTCATTTAAAGCCAAAACTCTTCTGAAAAATAAACAATATATATTTTTCCTGGGAAATGCTTGGGCATTACTTCAGAAATCACAGTTAAACATGTAAAGTGCAAAATAGTGAAAAATGGCCTTGCAACAGAGGGTGAGAACATCTCTAGGTAGGCTGGCACTTAAAGGGTTAAGCATTTCTATATCTGTACAGAGACAATGTGACAAGGCAGTGCGTGGAATGTACTCTCCATATACAGTAGATTGAGTAGCAGGTACCATTCATTTTTGATGGTGGCAGGGGTTAGGTTGAACTCACCTGTTTGAACTTGCTTTTTTAGACTGCCTCCAGAAAAACACTTTGCAGTTCACATCCCAGGTCAATTACTTGGGGAGATAAGTATTAAAAGCTGAATACGAAGCAGGTGACTACTGGGTGGTTGAGTTCTGGCTTATGTTTACTTCTAACCAGTTTAAAAGGGTTTATGTCTGGCTGGGGACAGCTGTAATCTTTTGCTTTCTACAGAAACTATGGACCTTATTTTTGCAGAGGCTATAGCGCCAGCTTTGCAGTTTCAGCATATTTATCTTTTCTGGCACTGCTCTAAAAAACACTACAATACAGTTCTGCCTGTTGTTCTCTATGGGATCTTGATCTACGCTATAAACTGGCACAGCTTTAACTAGAGCACCCAACACTGCTACCTATTTGGCGCTAGTGTTGTATTAGACGCAGGCTGGCAGCCGCATCAACATAGTCTGTTTTTGGTTTCCTAAATCGCAGACTGAGTGCCACTGAGCCAAAAAAGGCACTGAGTGGTATTAGCAAGCGTTGATGCTTCATAAATCAGGCTCTAAATTTACGACTGTATTATATGACCTAAAAGAAAATAACATCAGACTATTTTTCTAAGGCAGTTAGCATCTCCAATGATCACTTACCAGAATCCTAATATATATATATATATATATATATATATATATATTAAATAGGCTGGACTCAAAACCTCACAAAGTTATTGGGATTAGTTTACATTTACATTAGAATTCAAACAGTAAGTTTTCCAGTTGTCTAGTAATTGTCCAGGTTTACCCACCCAGTCATTTTAGAGACTGTTGTAAAAGCACATGGGCTCACTGGGCCAGAGTAAAACATGCATTTACTTAATTATCCCCTAAATGTTGTTGACTTGTATTAGCTGCTTTACAGATTGTTAAATGATTATAAAAGGTACAGAAAGTGTCATTTAAAGGCCTCAAATGATTTAAATGCAATACGAATATGGTTATATACTAAAGAAGAAAACATTTAAAATACAAAGAAAACGAGAAATAAAATGTAATAAAATGAAGACTGTTGCAAAGGAACACTTCTATTCTTTTTGAGCACATTTGGACAGCTGGTGCTACATTCCGTAATAAGTCCTCTGAGGCTACTTTTAGTGTGTCGCTTCCATAACTGACTACACATCTCTGTATCTGCACCATTGCATGTACCTTGTATAAAATAAATACGTTTAATCTTTTAAAATGGAAAGAGGCTGAAGATAATAAAAATAAGATCGTATCTGGCAGTGAAAACTGTTCCATGTCACGGCATGGGTCTAAGTGACCTTCCAACAAATGCAGCAGTATTGGGACACAAAAGGCTTTTACACCTTTACAGTATATATATATATATATATATATATATATATATATATATATATAGCTGTTATTTAAAAGAATGCAAGCACAACAGTCGATATATCAATTGGCAGCAAGGTGCAAAAGGGATTGAAATGACAGTTGCCACTACTGCACCTACTAACGTGACTAGGAAGGTAATTAATTGAGAGGCTCTCCAGAATGTAGTTGAATATCTGTTCAAAGAGTGTGGAAAGACATTCCAACTTCCAAGAATGTTCTGCAATGGGTTTTGTGTTTGAGCCACTGTATAGCTGTGGAGCAAATATTGGACCAGATTTATGAAGCACTTCTGCCAGTTTATACCTCGCCGGTAAAAAATACAGTGGTGCAAAATAGACAGCCAAATTTAGGAACCGTCAGCGCCACTAAGCAAAACACAGAGCTTTTTTGGCCTTATTGTCTAATTTAACAATGAAAAAATGTTAACGCGAAGTGGCCACCGGCTAGTGTCTTATTTAACAGTAGAGCCGAAAAGAATGCAGCGCCGCGCACTCTGGTTTTTGCAGCGTCACATAGAGCACAATGGGTAGAAATGAACTGAAGTGTTTAATGCTTATAATCAATATTAAACACATTTGTTTGTACAACACGTGGCCTAAAATGTTTTTTTTATTGCTAAAAAATCTTTCAATGGCTTATTTTGCATTACAATGTGTCCAACAAGAAACGCACAGTAAAGTTTGTCCCCTTTGTCCCCAGCAGTCATTTCTGGTTACTGTAGTGATGAAATGTGCACCAGCACCGGCAAAATACAGCGCCAAAGATTTCATGGAGGAAACATTTCATACATATGCTGGGGACAGCCAGAAAAGCAACAGGACAAATTGGCACTAACCAGGCGCTTGGATAATTGGTAGCAGGTGCAACAGGTGCTGACATAGGCTGGCCAATATCTAAGGCAACAATCCAAGCTAACGCGATAGCATTCTCTGTAGTATCTAATAGTGCCACTGTAGACCACAGCACAGCGCCTGATAAGAAAAAAATGCTGGTGCTTTGGAACCTGCGCTATAAGCACAAAATCGATGCAGAGAGATGCACATCATAACTTAGGCCCGAAGTATATATATATATTTTTTTTTTACACTGACGCATGTTGTTGCACTGTAAGAAACACATTTGCTAAAACATTAGCAGTGCAGAAACATGCTAAAAAAATTATAAATGATGTTTTGCTCTACTCAAATTTTCACTGAGGTGGCATAATCTGGCAGAAGTGCTTGGTAAATGAGGCCATTATCTAAGTTAAGAGTTCATTTAGACAGATTTTCAACTTCCAACAACATAGTGCAAACTTTGTTTTCAATTGTTTCAAATGTATTTTTCTGCATCTGGTCGGAGTTTTGCAGTAGACCCTTTCTAAAACAGAGGAGAAAAGTGGAGGTTATCTAAGTGTTGTGGGACTTTTTTCTGGAGACTTTATTTTGGAAAGGCAAGGTATTCAGAGCTTTTGTCATTCAGCACACAAATGGGGAAGGTTCACCACCAGGTAACAAAAAAGAGCACTTTCAGCGAAACCTCAAGTGAATGCCAGTTTTCTCTCCAAAGAAAGTAGCACACTTTTTAAACATGATGCTAAATAGTAATGGACATTCGTGTCAAGTTATCCATTGCTGAAAGCTGCCAGACATGCCAGCCCTCTCTACCCTTTGAATTGCTTATAGGTTTTTTTGGACACCTTACCAACTCACAACACAGTTAAAAAAGAAAAAAAAACATTTAAAATAAAAAAAAAAATAATTCATATCCAAATCTTATCTGTCCTCTCTGGTTGGCATCCTCTGTGTAGGTCCCCTGGGAACCGCCATTGCAGCCACCCTGGTGTCTGCAGTGAAGGGGGACACAGGGCTGAAGCTGTTGCATACCACAGCTGAGAGTATCGAATGGCGGATACTGGAGACTATCCAGCTGAAGGGTTTCCACACCAGATGCTTAAATCAAAGAGGTTATTCATCATCAGGTATAAAAAGTGCACTGCTATTGTTTGAGAGAAAACTTCCATTCACTTTTATTGGGGTGATTCAAACCTAGATGTAAAAAGAACAGTTCTATATATTTATAACTAAACTGAACTTTTTCGACCCAAATAAGTAACACAGTAAATTAAAAATGTTCACAATCACAATCCTGTGCACTTATAATGTGGTTATTCTACAGGTGAGGGGCATATTATTTCTAATGGTGTACTGCTGATACAACAGCAGTCTATAGGGAATCCAGACACATTAAATATGGATTTCTTATAGGTTGATGTTATCTCCAAACTCTTAACATATCTACCCAATTGAAAACTTGCCCCTCACCTGTAGAACTGCCTTATGACATGAGCATACGATTTAGATTTTTTAATAGAAGAAACTTTATAATGAATTTGTTGTGTTTAAAAGTGAAAAAGCTCAAACTGCTCCTCAAAGCTCCTCTCCAGAAATTTCCAAAATTATTAATTTTTTTCAGAATGACCTTTTAACTTTCAATAATATTGTGAACTTTCAATTACCTGCATTGCTGTTGCTGTTGTACAAGCTATGCCAGTCATAAGTGGTGCTGAAGCCTGGATGGACTACCATAGAGCACAATGGTAGAAAAAGTACTGAAGTGTTTTTAACAAAACATTTTTAAAAAGAAAGTAAATAATCCGTAATAGTTTGTGCAACGTGTCAAAAGTGCAAACACATGACTAAGATTTCGCCAGCTACTGTTTTTTTACAAATTGTCAAAGATCAGTTTTTCCCTACTGATTTTTCTCACCTCAACAACTACTATTGGTATCAAACACAATACAAAGTTTAATATAAAGTAATATATTCAAGGTTGCGCTATTAGTTAAAAATATGCCAATTTAGAATCTAGAGATTAAATGTCCGCTCGCTAGGAGTAATATCAGAACTGTAGCCACAGCAGTCCCAAAAAGATGCAAGCAGGTTTTGGTATATAGCCACAGCCGGTTATATATCGGTCATGCCGCGGGACATACAACTTCAAAATTCAACACCTAAAGTGTTATATTTCCATTGAGGTGTGTTTATCCCACCACCTTATAAGTATAAAAAACGTACCAGATTTATTTAGAAAAAAAGCCTTGTAATCAAATAGCAAATAATTTAGTTCCTCCTTAAAGGAGCAGTATCGCGAATTTTTCTTGGTGACTTATATTTAAATGGTACTTTGAATGTAGGTAAGTGTTGGAGTAAGAATTACAAATGTAGAAAAAAATGATGTCTGTGTTGAGCAGCTGGAGACTAATAGCTCATGTTTATGTCTTCTGAGTGTCGGGACCCGACACTCTGGCCTGTTCCATGCTGAGGAGAGGGGGAAACAATGTAACAAAGTATCAGCTGTTCAGTGCTGGCAGCCGTCCAGCATAAGATAACAAAATTGCAACATTGCCTGGCCAGAACTTATATATCTAAAACAGAGAGAAAAGCTCTAGAAGTCATTTAGCTGATTTTGACAGTTTTCCCTTCATGTTGGCTCTGCTGCAGAATATTTCAGTTTACCATTTTCTCTTTCATATTCTTATTTTTCATTTTTCCATATGATCTTTCTTTCAGCTTTGTGTGTTTTGAGCAAAGCCCAACCCAGGATTTTCACTATCTGGAGTTTTGTTTTGTGCCCCTAGGGGCATCCCGACTTGGGATGCCCTGGTATGTGAAATCCCCAAGTTCGCCTGTGAAAACGTACCTTTCCCTGTCCCACAGCGCATTCGCGGGCTCTCATCCAATCAGCGCTGTTTGCACGCAGATGGGGAGCCTGAGCAGTAACCTTCCTGGCCACCTGGCCTGTCTAAATGGCTATCTGCGTGAGCGCGCCAGAAAAATGGGGGGATCTGTGGTTATCCAGGGGTCGTTTCACACAGTGGGCATCCTGATTTAGAATGCACAAGGGGCAAGGTTAATGACCGGGTCTTATAGACTTCAGGGTCGGCCACTCAGGGTTTTGTTCCACTTTAATACCTTTAGATTTTCCTGCACAGTTATTCAAAGAAGAATTTCAGTCGTTTTCAGTCAGTTTAGTTTATTTTGTATAGATTTTACACATTTGAGTCACCTGGTCTCATAACAAAAGCAGCACCTCACGCACACACAGCCGTTACCACTGATTACAGTGTCAGCCTCTGAGGTAAAGTGTTGCTAGGAAACCAGTGGGCTAAATGAAGTAGCTCACTAAAAACAACCCAGCAGATCCCCCTATTCAGCAAATGGACTGAGCCATTGTAATTATACAATTTAAAAGAAAGGCAGATATTTTTTCCTTTTTCTATCGCCAGATTATTTATACACATGTTATAAGCTATTGTGTGGCTATTTAATTATTTATCTTTTTTAATGCAAATTTCGTGATACTGCTCCTTTAAGGATTGGGATCTGCTACTTTCAAATTCATCCACTTTTTCACTTCTTAATGGCAATAAAAACGGGTCTTGTAATATTTTTACATCAAGCATTCACTCCAAATGTAATTTAATTTGGTCAGAAATCTAGTAGCAATAAGTAGTAGCTCTAATCCATACCCAGTCATAAATGGATGTAAAGCACTAGTTGCATTAGCACCACAGGAGCTACGAGGTGTTATTAAGTTACACAGCATCAGATGTAAACACAACATTATAATGGACAAGTTACCCAGCTTTCAATTTCTTTTTTTTATTCAAATTTTGTCCATGGCTTTAGGACCCTGACAGGAGCATAAAATATGTGCTTTTAAATTTTCTGTGCTTTTGTTTCTTTTTATTTATTTAAAAATAGATACTTTACCACAACCTATTTCTTGCATGAGCATTTTTTTCTTTTACCTTCATTGTGATTTATCAAATTATATATTATTTTTTGTATTTTTTTATGTATTATTTTTTTGTATTATTTTTTTGTTCCTAGCTTTGTGCTTGCTTGGCAAAGCCTGGCTTTAAAATTCTCACTTGCTTCTTTAGCTTTTCTCATGACTAGTTTTGCTATGAAAGTGTTGATATATTTAAGCCTTTGTGAAAGTTGCTATATTGACGAAACACGTCAGCAGTGGTTGGTCCGTGGTGGTCATCATTCCCCTGTCCCTCGTGGCCGCAGGGGTATGGGCATATATAGGCACTTCTGCACAAAGAAAAGCTGAGTGATTTTTTTTTAGTAGAATAAAGTGATTTATTTATGTTTTTTAACTGAAATATGTTTTGCAAGTTTATTTATTTATTTATTTATTTATTTATTTATTTATACGGATATATGGAACAAATGGAGCAAATGGATTAGTGACCACTGCTGGTTGGATTTAAACTGAAACTATTGGATTTTATCTGGGCAGTTTCACCCTAAAGAGTTGGTGAGCCTGTTATAAATAATCTTCAGGTAAGCAGTTTTCTATGAGGACTCGCAGCATGTTATGTTAGAGAATTCTATTGGCATAGAGAGTGGAAGTTATTCTACCCAGATCCTAAATTGGAAAGATCTTTTATGCTCTGTGCTATCTTTCTGTTTGTTTGGACTGTGATACAGGTCTTAAGTACATTGAAGCATTTGATTTTAGTGTATATATATATAGTTAAAACTTAATTTGTAACTTTGTAATACTAGCAAGGGATAGTGTTTTGTTATTGATATATGACCAGTTTTTCAGTTTTTGTTGCACTCTGTTATAAGATGGTTATCTAATCCATCCTATTGTAAAGTAAGTACATGGAAGGCCATCTGGTGACTGTATGTAAATTAAGGCTTTCAGGGAATTAGCTACTACATCCTGATACTGTATTGAATGAACATCATGAGAGATTGAAGGTGTTAACCAAATTTGGTGCAAGGAGGGAATTATTTGTAGTTACTTGTACTATGCAAGAATGTGTACTTTGTTGCACTGAAAAAAACAGAAAACTAGTGCAAACTACTGTGTCACATGATGAGCCATTGCTGTTTAAAATGATGCAGTGCAGCAGTCTTGGAGGCGGATTCATTACTAGCGCCAGGTACCGGCAGATGAGAGTCTGTAGCGAGCCGCCCAGAGCGACTACTAGTAGTCGCTGTGATTAGCTATGGTTCGCTGTTACCGAGCGCCTCGGTCACTGGCCATCATTCATGAATTTGAAGTGTGAGTCGCTATAACACCAGTACAGCACTATATGGGTGCGAACGGTAGCGATTAGTCAGTGTAAGCGACTCAAACCATATTCATCAAAAAACAACCTCACACAGCGCCTGCGCTCAAAATTGGGTCGCTGTAGCCCAGAGTGCCAGAAGCTGTGTGATCAAAGTCCGTTTTTGAACACATGTCCACTGGTAACAAAGCGAAAACATATGGAATTACATTGTTATTACATTGTGACATGAACACTTTAATGCCAGACCTGTAATGACAATTCTGCATAAAAAAATTAAAAATCAAAAAAGTTTTCAAAAATGATTGGAGAGGTCACACAATGATTTGATTAAAAAAAACCCGTTTTAAAGAGAAGAAAACGTCTATTGAAATGTATGGGAGAGCGACAGGTAGCGATAGGTAATACCAGGCGCTCTGGAAGCCAGAGCAACGGCGGTATAAACTGAGCTGTCTGTGATGATGACTCAATTGCTTTGATAAATGTATTATTGTGTACAGCACCCTGCGTTCACTGTTCACTACCTGACGCTACCTGTCGCTGCCAGACGCTACCTGGAGCTATATCTTGATGAATAACCCCCCTAATAAATATGGCCCTCTATATTCTTAATGTTGCATATTTTTTCATCAGGGCTAATTTGTAAAAACAAATATGTAAAGGTGTGATTTTAGTGACTATCGGCTTTTAGAACCTTACACTCTATTAATTACATCATATGCTTTGTGTGACATTTTATTGTTATTATTACTACGGGCATCGCATTATTATCTTCAAGCCTAATCTTATAACATGCATAACACATTGTACAAGATATTTTGTTGTGTAAATCAAATGTTAATCATGTTACCAATAATACTTTCACACCTAAGAAACAGGCAGATACTCCTTGATTAATGTTGGTGATTTACTGTATTTTCAAAAGGATAATCGAGAATCTTAACATAGTAGGTACAAAGGAATGTAATTGATGATTGCAATAACTGCGCCCAGCGCTCTCTACACACGGGCCATTTAGAGATGACCAGATGAGGAGATCAGCATAAATAGGCTGAGGGGAGAAGACAACATTAAGAAGTATAGACAATTGTCCCTTACCTGGCAGAGTTATTGCACTCATTGGGAGAAGATGAACTGTTTCAATATGTTAAACACTTGAGGCTGTTCCAAAAGAGTTGCTGTCACATGGAGCAAGATTATAGGATTTTTTTTGTTTGTTTTTTTGTTTTCGTTGACATCTGTCATGGAGACAAGACTTTTTTCTAAAGATGTGCTTTCCTAGTATACTTGTCATTGTTGGTGATATGCCATCTAAGACACCAGCTACTATACTTTTTCAAGACTATGCTGTTTGCTTCTACGCATTTAAATGCACAAAACACGAATCTGAAAGTATTAAAAGAATTTATGATACATTATTTTTGCTTAATTTTGTGCTATACATTTTTATGTTCTTCCTTTTGAACATATTAACTACTAAAAGCGGAACAAGACCCAGGTGGGCCAGCCCCGCTGTGGGAAACCCTGCAGGGTCCCAGCAAAATTCAACTTTTCCCAAGGCTCCCTCACTGATGTACAAAATGGGGAGCAAGAGTGGCCGCATTCTTAGCCCAGCAGCTCTAATTAGACAAGAGCCTGCGCATGTGCCGTAAGACCATGGAAAGGTGAGTTTTTCATGGGGGCGATCTGATGGGTTTCACACAGTGTGGTATCACACAATGGGCAAGGAACAAATCCCAGGAAAGTCAAAATCCATGGTTTTGTTCCACTTAAAATCACCTTAAAAGTCCATATAAATAGGCTGGATAGTGAAAGGAGGAGCTACTTATACACCTCAACTGGAAAACAAATCCTACCAGACCATGAATAAAATGCAGGTGTGACAGATTTTTGAGCATAGCAATTCACCTTTTTAGAGGTGATCTGCTTTGTTCCATTGCCTGTCCCCTGAGCCAGTATGTGGGGAACAGCAGCATTTTTGGGGGGGCATAGATGCACATTTTGAAGAAGGATGACTCGCTATGTGAAACCCTCCAATTCGCCCATAAAAACTCCAATGTCCAGGCTCCAATGGTGCATGCACGGGCTCTTCTCTAATGAGAGCCACCTGCTGTGACTATGTCATTCATCAGGAGGCTCAAATTGTCTTGAATCTGGGGATGAAGGGGCTATGGCAGCAGGTAAATCTATTTAGATTCTTTTAGATTCCAGATGGGCCACTGCTAGGTTTTGTTTCGCTTTAAAGAAGATCTAAAGAAAATTTTCATAAAATATCTCCCAAAAACAAAAAACATATTCAAACTTTGAATACAGTAAAGACAGTGGAAAAAATGTAAGAGTATAAAAAATGGCAGATTGTTCTTTCCTTTTCAGGTTAGTGCTATTCAGCGAAAAGAAAAAAACGAATGCTTTTTCAGTATTTCCCCCACTTATCATTGTATTACATATCTTAAACTTTAGTTCTTGAATTTATGTTTTAGTCCTTGGTACATTCCAGCATTTAACAAAAAAAAATGTTTTTTTCAAAGACATGCATAAATTAACTATTCCCTTTTTGTATTCCAATAATTTTGTTTTCAGTAACGCAAAACAGAATTCTGAATATAATATTCGAATATGCATTGCATGAATTGTAGAGAAGGTAACAGAGAAAATGGGGATTTAAGCTTTTCTGACTGATAATCACCATAATACAATAATAATAATATTTCTTCAATAAATTGGCATAGTATTAATCGTAAAACACGATATCTCTAGATAACAGCAACTTAAATCAAAACAGAGACCATAATTTAAGTACTAAGAAAAATATGGGGAATTAATGAACTCAGAGCCCAATTCGACCCCCCAGGATTCCAGAATTCAGACCACGGCTGCAAATCCCTCTAAATTGAGAAAATTTGAGTAGAATACTACTGAGCTTCCCCATTGACCATTATCCAATTAAATTTATCAATAAACATTTAAAATTTCTAGTTTAAGTTTTAAGTCTAAGGTTTATTTAATAAGGTAATTTATTAAATATGGCATTTTTTCCACCCATTTCTCCATAGCCTTGCTTATAATACCAAACACTTGGTTTCAAAAGTTTACCACCTTGGGGCATTTCCACCATATATGAAACATATCACCTGCCCACAGTTTCTAAAACATAAAGGACATTTATTAGGGTACATATTTGCCGATATACTGGGGACTATATACCAATGAGTAAATACCTTCAAGTTGGTTTCTAACAACAAACTGTTAAGAGAACCTTTAGAACTATCAACCGCCTATTCAACCCAATCTTCAACTTCAAAGTTTACTGTATATCCGCTTCCCACTTTATCATGTAATCAAGTTTGCCTTCCTCATCTGTGAAGTATTTAAATAAGGAAAAAATACTGCCTTTCCCTCCAGAACAAGTTAGGCATACTTTCTCAAAAACAGTAATATTAAATATATCCTCTGCTTTAATTATCCTAGAATTTAACAATTGATCTATTGTCTATATGTGAAAACTGTCTCTAAAATTTGCCATAGTTTGTAAATCACCTGGAGTCATAAAGTCTGCAATTCTATAGAGACCGTTCTGTGTCTGCCATTTTAGATATGCCTTTTTATTCTCAGACTCAAAGTCAGAAATTTCACCTAGGGGGGTTAACGGTTTATGTTTTGAAATCAGGTTATGTTTTTCTGCTAATATTATTCCAAAAAGCTAATGCATTAGACAATACAGGACATAATATAGCTGGCCTTTTTACCTTAGCGATCCACATAAGAGAATCATTGGAAAACAAATCACATGCTTTCTTTTCTATCATTACCCTGCTGGGCTTTTCTCCACTCAACTCTAACTATATACATTTGGTAGCAAAGGCCCTGTCAGGCCCTGTGGGATACCCACCTTCTGGTGAGTTAGCAACCCCTAATCTCTGCTGCTGTGCCTGCCTATAGACAAGACCCCATTCTCTAGGATGCTGAATATATGCCTCACCAGACATGGTTGCCTCCAGGACTTAGATAGTAGATAGCAAAAAGAGTGCAGACTTACAGGGTGAAAGTGGATGAACCAGGTATGGCCGGAGTCAGTCAGGGGAAGACAGTTCTCACAAAACATGGCATCAAAGGGAGTAGCAAGAGAAGGATCGAGGGTCAAGCCAGGGGTCAAAGCCAGGTGGTCAGAGAGTTTGTGGTACAGAGGATGAGATGGGTTTGACATTGAACAGGCAAGCATCTGTTCAGGCAGCGATCAAAAGAAATGGTCAGGCAAGGCAATGTTGGCAATCGATAACAACACACACAGCAGAGGAAATATAACAGCAGCACGCTATCATGGGCAATAAGACATTGAACTTAGGAGACTTGTATAGGGCTATTGTGCTTGGGATTGGCCAAGACAGCTTTGGGCTCATTGGCTCACCCAAAAACAAGGGCACATCAGCCCGGGGATCAGCTCTGCAGGGCTTGTAGAACAGGGCACAGGGGCCAGCTCTGGTAAAATAGCTCAGTTTTTTATGATCCAATCTAGATCTGTGATGGATTCAGGAAGGCCTTGCACCCTAAAATTATATATTCTATCTTCTAACCCTCTTGGGCCTCTAGTTTAGATTGCGATTGGTTTAGATTTAGATTGAGATGCTGCATTCATCCCATAATTGCCTCATGTTGATTGATTCTAGTCACAGTTTCCTCCACCTTTTTTTCTAAAGAATCAAATCAGCAGTCATAAGCCATTTTAGGATTTTGGTCTAGCAATAGTGATATATGTGATTTAAAGGGCTTTATCTTGCTTTCTAGTGCTCTGCTTAAAAGAATAAGGAATAATTAGAATCATCACTAGATGAAGCTCTGGAAACTGCTGACATTGAGGCTTCCAAGTTAGAAAATGTCTTCTCTGGTACAATAATCCTCGTTTTTTGTTTCTCAGCTGTGGGCTGTTGTCTTTGCTGAGTAACCATGCTGTGGCTTTCTTTCACAGGCAGTGCCTCCACCATTACAGTCTGTGGGATCTGTCCCCAGACTCTGTCAGTGTTGCCGAGGGATTTTTGACATGGTCACGTAGTATACCTCAGAAGAGAAGGCTGAATGCCCTTATGCTGTTATTCAAGGCGTTATTACTTTGTCTCAGTTTGCAGTATAATGCTTTTTTGCCTGCAGGGTGCAGAACTCCTGAATCATGTGACCATCATGCATGCAACTCAGCTGTTCCCTTTTTGATTTATTTAAACAAATAAATAAAGCGCTCTCCCCTTTCCCCTCAAAAAACAATGGGTGTCTGCTGATGGGTACTAGGCTCTTACACCCCCCCCCCCCAGGTTAGAAGGATGTTTAAAAAAATATTACAATAAACTAAATGTAATAGTACTTGGCGCTCCCATCTTCCTGTGTGTACCAGTGCCATTCACTTCAATATTTCTTGAGATAGGTGCACACAGCAACTAGAGGCATCGATGCAGGGGATGGTATTGGCTGCCCATGTATGCACCGTAGAATCACCAGAAAGATAAAAATCCTGCAGAATTGTGGGTGTTCACACAGTGAGGCACCCTAAATCAAGATGCCCCATGGGTAGTAATTGTCAAGTCCTAGAGTCCTACAGGGAAAGTAGCGGGAGTAAAAGTAAAGAAAGAGATGTGAGATGGAGGAATGTTATACAAAATAAAGAAAATTAAGGGAGTTAGGAAAAAAAGAAGGAAAAAAGACAAAAAGGAAAAGTAGAGAAGGAAAGGAGCATGCAAAACAGAGAGAGGGGTGAGGGGATTGGTAAAAGAGAAAAACATAGAAGAGATAAAGATTAAGGGGTTTTAGTAGAAAATAGAAGGATGGAAACAAAAAGCTACAATTGAGAGACTGATATGAAGGGAAGTGGGAAAAAGAAAAAGCTAAATGTTGGAGAAAGGAGAAATACTTATAGGTTTATTTGACAGAAGAGAAAGAGGAAAATAGCAACCTGCCAACCCAGCTTGGGGCTTTCTATTTGAATCAGTCTCTAAATAGGGTATCATGGCTACACACACACACACACACACACACACACACACACACACACACACACACACACAATGGTTGGGATGGTCTCTTGCACACCTACACAGTCTACACAACCCAGAGGTCAGTCATGATTATAAATTACATTAGATATTATTACCCCTTACGTAATGCTATATCATAAATCAACATTGTTTCTATCTGCTGTCCTTTTTATGGTAGATGGAAATAATTACCCTAAGCTTTATATAAAATGTCATTTGACATAAAAGTAATACTAGAGTTTTGTCAGTGATCAAGCAAATACTGTAATTTTGTGTTTCTTTTATGTATCAGCACTTTGATTTTGTACTAGCATCCTGCTGTTTAGTGACAAAGGTTAAGCTACTGGTGGCCATTTACTCTTTCAGTTTATTCGTCATGTCAGTTTTGTGTTAAGCCTAACCACCAGCTGGAGCCAGATTTAGATGATTTGTGCCAATTTTATGGGAGCATCCTTTAACTTTCTACTTGGCTGCATTTACACAATACACACTGCATGTCTTGGCAGCTTGATCTGTCAAAGTGTCATTTTTTTCTCTTTCTTATAGTTTTTGATAGAGCTATGAGTAGCAATTGTAAAATGCCATGACACTGCAGCAAAATCTTTTACAGTAATTTCACAGTGTCACTTTGTGATTGTTTCAGGATGGCTTTCAACCATGACTGAAATGAATTGTGGCCTTCAGTGTATTGGCTGATACAGACCGTGAGCAAGTGTGACAGTAGGGAAAGTGTTGTTAGGAATACTCCCTTCAGAGGGATGTAAAAATCAAAGGGGAAAAACATGTTTATCAAAATCACAAATGTTACATATTAAATATATTTTAGAATATAAATACTTTATGTACATACATAAAAATATTTATATATAAATACCTTTAATTGCCCAGTACACAGTGTACACAAAGATTTATTGTTGCCAATATACACGTTTATGCTCAAAATGAACCTATAAGGAAAGGCAGAGATAATATAGAGTTTAAATTATTATACTTATTCACCAAGGAAAGAGAAAAAAGGTACTTACTTTTGTCCTCTGTAGCTGTTCAGTGTCTGTCCAGTAAGTCACTTGATCAGTGAATCTGAGCCCACGCCACAGTTCAGGTGCCTTCATTCACCAATGCTTGTGGGCTGTGTCCCACCCCCACCATCAGTCCTATCATCATTAACTACAATGGAGGAGGTGTGTCAAGCCTCAGCACACTTTCTCCATTGCAATGAATGGAGAGGCCATGGCAGCACTTTGTGAGTGATGGCAGGTTGCGAGCCTAACCCGCCACTGGACACAACCCCCTGTATTGAACCTGAAAGTTGCGGGATGCAGGGCCTGCATTGTGGGCTTAGATCCAGTGATCAGGGAGTTAATAATTGCTGAACTAGTACTGATCAGCTGCACAGGGCAAAAGGTAAGTATGTTTTTTTTTTTTTATTTGGCTTCTGAATCACTTTAAGAACCCCAAAATTGGCTGATGGGGGGAGGATGAATGCCCTTAGGCAAACAGTATAGTGGAATATTAATTCCCAGGGGTGCAGTTCCATCTAATTAGGTAAGTGAATGGCAAAGGTAAAGAAGCTACTCTTAGATCTAGAAACTCTGCAGGATGGTGGCAGTCTGAAGTACTGCACCGGTGGAAGGGTAACAAACAGAACATGACTAGGATGGGGGGGGGGGAAGAAATAACCTTTCTGGCACTTGATGTTATGCTTAGAGATGAGTGAATCGATTCGGGCGAACCCTAATTCGTTCTGAATTTCAGGAAAAATTCAATTCTGAACGAATCCGAATTTTCCCGCGATTTGATCGATCGAAGTTTTCCTTTAAACTCCCTTTATTTCAATTACAGCCATTGTAAAATGGTGGATGGACATGTCCCAGACATGTCTTCTGGGGCAAGTTATCATGGGAAGGTCACATGCAGTCTATCAGCAGCCAGGAAGCCCGGTGACGTCACAGTGCTATATAAATGGCGGCCATCTTGCTTGTGCGCATTTCAGCCTTGCATTGCAGACAGAACGGAGGTTGCTGCAGACAGGGAGAGACTTACAGACAGGCAGGGAGACCCACAGAGACCCACCCACACAGTGCCAGGGAGAGCCAGGGAAAGATAGGGAAAAATCAGGAACAATCCAGGCAGGGACAGCAGAGAAAGTGACAGGGACACTTTTTTTTAATTTTCACTTCATTTGCCAGATCAGTTTTCAATTTCTTTTTTTTGTGCTGTAAATATTCCTGTCCACTGTGCATCCCATCTTGGCAGTGGCATATTTAACCCTATCTGTTACACACAAGCATTTCTTATAACTCGATTCGTTTTAATTTTGTTTGTATGCTGTAAAAACCCCAGCCCACATGGGCATACTATTTCAGCACATTTCACCCTATCTGTTATACTAAATCAGCTTCTAAAGGCTCTGTTTTATTAATATATTGCATTTTGAATTGGTTTTGTGCATCCTGTAAAAACACCAGGCCACATGGGCATGTTATACTAAATCAGGTTCTAAAGGCTCTGTTTTATTAATATATAGCATTTTGAATTGGTTTTGTGTGTCTTCTAAAAACACCAGGCCGCAGGGTATCCCAAACCAGCACATTTCACCCTGTTATACTAAATCAGCTTCTAAAGGCTCTGTTTTATTAATATATTGCATTTTGAATTTGTTTTGTGCGTCCTGTAAAAACGCCAGGCCACATGGGCATCCCAAACCAGCACATTTCACCCTATCTGTTATACTAAATCAGCTTCTAAAGGCTCTGTTTTATTAATATATTGCATTTTGAATTGGTTTTGTGCGTCCTGTAAAAACACCAGGCCGCAGGGTATCCCAAACCAGCACATTTCACCCTATCTGTTATACTAAATCAGCTTCTAAAGGCTCTGTTTTATGAATATATTGCATTTTGAATTGGTTTTGTGCGTCCTGTAAAAACACCAGGCAGCAGGGTATCCCAAACCAGCACATTCCACCCTATCTGTTATACTAAATCAGCTTCTAAAGGCTCTGTTTTATTAATATATTGCATTTTGAAATGGTTTTGTGCGTCCTTTAATAACACCAGGCAGCAGGGTATCCCAAACCGGCACATTTCACCCTATCTGTTATACTAAAGCAGCTTCTAAAGGCTCTGTTTTATTAATATATTGCATTTTGAATTAGTTTTGTGCGTCCTGTAAAAACCCCAGGTCGCATGGGCATCCCAAACCAGCACATTTCACCCTATCTGTTATACTAAATCAGCTTCTAAAGGCTCTGTTTTATTAATATATTGCATTTTGAATTGGTTTTGTGCGTCCTTTAAAAACACCAGGCAGCAGGGTATCCCAAACCGGCACATTTCACCCTATCTGTTATACTAAATCAGCTTCTACAGGCTCTGTTTTATTAATATATTGCATTTTGATTTTTTTTTTCCGTCCTGTAAAAACACCAGGCCACATGGGCATCCCAAACCCGCACATTTCACCCTATCTGTTATACTAAATCAGTTTCTAAAGGATCTGTTTTATTAATATATTGCATTTTGAATTGTTTTTTTGCGTCTTGTAAAAACACCAGCCCGCAGGGTATCTCATTTTGCCAATTTTCATAGTATCTGGGGCAGAGAAGCAGTATCTCACTTTATTTAGCTTCTGCTTTTTAAAGTAAAGTAGTCAAATACATAAAAATGTCAGGCAGACAAGTGCCAGGATGTTCAAAGAGGAGTGGCAGAGGCCAAGATTCTGCAGGCAGAGGTCGCAGCAGACTAGGGGCGAGTGGCAGCAGGAGTCGCGGTGAGAGACCTGATCTGCCAGTATCTGCTAGCGGTCGTGTCTCCACCAGTAATGCATCTGCCGTGGTAGATTGGTTAACGCGGTTATCCACATCATCACAAGTTACATCTGACACCCCCAATCTAGGGTCGGTAGGTTCCTCTGACACAACCCTGAGTTAGCATGGCCCGAGAGCAGTCCCTGTCCTACCATCGCCGCTGTCCTACGCCGTTCCCTCCCCCAGTGATGTATCCTATGCTTTGGGTTCAGCTCCACTCTTTAGTGAGGAGGACGATCAGATAGAGGACAGTCAGCAGCTACTGCCCAGCCAAGAAATGGAGGTGGCTTCCTTCGCTAGGCAGACAAATAGTGATGTGGAGAGTGGCGTGGCTGTTGTTGCGAGCGTTCCAGCTCCTGCGCCAGACACTGTTGAGGAAACCGAGAACATCAGTGACATGCAGCCACGACTCAGTGATGATGATGATGAAGCCGATCACACTTGGGAGCCGGGTGCAGAAGGGACTTCATCCTCATCATCAGGAGAAGAGGGGCGCAGGTTGCCCCGGAGTCAGCAGCTGAGGCAGCAAGGTGTTAGCAGCATGGTTGGCAGTCAGCATGGGGGCAGAATTGTAAAGCCTGGAGCCAAACGGGGCCAGGGCCGGGGTAGAGCACCTGCTGCGCGGCAGGCTACTTTATCGGGAGGTAGTGGAGCAGGGGTTCCTGGAGTTGGTGACAGTAGCAGTGAATCAGTGCGGGTTGTTGGTGGGAAAAGTAGCTACTCGGCAGTGTGGCAGTTTCTCCTCAAGCATCCGCAGGAGGGTAACATGGCCACATGCAAGATATGTAGGCAGAAGGTGAAGTGTGGCTAGGGCCCAAATGTTGGCACCACGGCCCTGCGTCAACATATGATGCCTCACCATAAAGCGGCCTGGGAGAACCGAGGCTCCGAAGAGGTGGTCCAGGCTGCTTCCTCATCAAGTGGCACGCCCACTCCCAATTTCTGCCAGCCACAACGCCAGCACCTTAGCCGAAGGCAGCTGTGCGTCATACCCACCCTCTGTTGCTCCAGACGCTCCTACTCCTCCTCCAAGTCATACATCCCACCAGCAATCCATCAGCGAAGCCATGTCCAAGAGACAGCAGTATGCGCCCACTCATCCTATGGCGCAGAAGCTGAATGTGCTCCTGTCCAAGTTGCTGGTGCTGCAGTCGCTCCCTTTTCAGGTGGTGGACTCTGCACCTTTCAGAGGACTGATGGATTGTGCCGAGCCGAGGTGGAGAGTCCCAAGCCCTCATTTCTTTGCCAAGAAGGCAGTACCAGCGCTGTCGGTGTGTAGCAAAGTGCATGGCAGCGCCGACGTCTGGAGCTGTAACTACGGTCAGGGACAGTACATGTCATTTACGGCCCACTGGGTGAATGTGGTCCCTTTGCAGCAGCAGCAACTTGGACAGGTCACGCCGCTTCGGCCTCCGCGCTCCCTGGCCGTTGTGCCTGTGACACCGTGCGACTCGGCCTCCTCATCCTCCGCCATCTCCTCACCCTCAACTGTAGGCTCAAGTCTCAGTGCCCCTCCAGCCTACCATGTGTGCAGGGCACGGAGGTGTCACGCTGTGCTTCACATGGTTTGTCACACAAGGGAGGAACTGTTTAAATTTATTCATCAAGAAATCCAAACATGGCTTACTCCAAGAAAACTGAAAATGGGAACCATGGTTACCGACAATGGGAAGAACATTTTGTCTGCGCTGCGACAAGGAAGGCTGACCCATGCGCCCTGCATGGCTCACGTCTTCAATCTGGTTGTGAAGCGGTTTCTGAAGTCTTCCCCCCATCTACAAGACATCCTAACAACTTCAAGCACACCCTTCTTGAGCTACAGCGTCAGAACGGTAGCCCCCAACATAGTCTGATTTGCGATGTTTCCACCCGTTGGAATTCCACCCTGCATATGTTTGACAGACTATACGAACAGAGAAAAGCCATCACGGATTTCCTGATGATCCAAGCGGATAGGGGGACTCTCCTGTGTAACTTCAATGTCAACCAGTGGCAGCTCATACGTGACACCTGCCGTTTGCTCAGGCCCTTTGAGGAAGCCACTTTACTTGTGAGTCGCCAGGATTACAGGATGAACGACGTGATTCCACTGCTTCGTGTACTACAGCACATGTTGGAAACCATGGCTGGTCAGGGCACTGGAGACATGGTGTCTACATCTTACGGACACATGAACCCCGTTGGAGCTGAACTGGAGGAGGAGGAGGAAGAGCAGGAGGAGTGGCCCAGTGAAGCACACTTTAGGCTTGGCGAAATGGCTGGTTTATGTAGTCAGTGGACAGGAGAGGAGGAGCAGGAGCAGCCAGAGGAGCTAGAGGGTTGTGAGGAAGGCGAAACAGAGGACCCAGACACACCGTGGTAGTCCCTCCGAGTCACTTGCGCAAATGGCAGGAAGCATGCTCACGTGCTTGCGTAGTGACCCCAGAATTGTTTCCATTTGTCAGCGGGATGACTTCTGGCTCTCCACCTTATTGGACCCTCGCTTCTGGCACAAAATGGGGGCATTTTTTAAACCCGCCAAGAGGGAGGACAAACTGACCTACTACAAAGACATTCTGCGTAGTCAGTTGGCCGATGCCTACCTGCGCCATGGTCCATACTCTCGCAGGTCTGACTTGGGGGGACCTCTGCGCTTACCTTCCACTGCCATGGCTGCTGGGGGGGGTTGGCAGGAGCAGCATCAGCAGCTCCATCAGCAGCAGCCTCAGTTATCAGTTGCTAATGAGTAGCTTTCTACACCCACATAGTGAGTCTACTCATGAGCAGCAGGACGACCTGGAGCAGGACCTGAACCAGCACATCATGTCATACCTTGACATGACCATGCCAACACACCTTGAGGATCCGCTGGACTTCTGGGCAGCCAAACGTGACTTGTGGCCGCAGCTAGCTGAGTTTGCCCTGGAAAAGCTGTCCTGCCCGTCAAGTAGCGTGCCATCTGAGTGGGTGTTTAGTGCGGCGCGGGCCATAGTTACTACGAGGAGAACTCGTCTGTCAACTAAAAATGTGGAGAGACTCACCTTTGTGAAAATGAATCAGGGATGGATCAGCCAGGATTTCCACCCACCAATAGCTGATGCATGCGACTAGATTCAGCATAGTGCCACGTTTTACACTTTCCAAATGGTGCAAAACATATTTTGTCTTTAGGCCAATTTTGGGCTCCTGCTGATGCCAACTTCAGGGTATGCCTTTCAGCCAAATGTTGGCCTCCTGCTGCTGCTGCTGCTGCCAACTGCAGTGTGTCTTTAGGACAATTTTTGGGTTCCTGCTGCCAACTCCAGTGTCTCTTTCAAGCTATGTTTGGGCTCCTGCTGCTGCTGCTTGCAACTCCAGGGTGTCATTCAGCCAATTTTTGGGCTCCTGCTGCCAAATCCAATGTCTCTTTCAAGCTATGCTTGGCCTCCTGCTGCTGCTGCTGCCAACTGCAGTGTGTCTTTAGGCCAATTTTTGGGTTCCTGCTGCCAACTCCAGTGTCTCTTTCAAGCTATGTTTGGGCTCCTGCTGCTGCTGCTGCTTGCAACTCCAGGGTGTCATTCAGCCAATTTATTGGCTCCTGCTGCCAACTACGGTGTGTCTTTCAAGCTAGGTTTGGGCTGCTCCTGCTGCTGCTTGCAACTCCAGGGTGTCATTCAGCCAATTTTTGGGCTCCTGCTGATGCCAACTTCAGGGTGTGCCTTTCAGCCAAATCTTGGCCTCCTGCTGCTGCTGCTGCCAACTGCAGTGTGTCTTTAGGCCAATTTTTGGGTTCCTGCTGCCAACTCCAGTGTCTCTTTCAAGTTATATTTGGGCTCCTCCTGCTGCTTGCAACTCCAGGGTGTCATTCAGACAATTTTTGGGCTCCTGCTGCCAACTCCAGTGTCTCTTTCAAGCTATGTTTGGGCTCCTGCTGCTGCTGCTTGCAACTCCAGGGTGTCATTCAGCCAATTTTTGGGCTCCTGCTGATGCCAACTTCAGGGTGTGCCTTTCAGACAAATTTTGGCCTCTTGCTGCTGCTGCCAACTGCAGTGTGTCTTAGGCCAATGTTTGGGTTCCCGCTGCCAACTCCAGTGTCTCTTTAAAGCTATGTTTGGGCTCCTGCTGCTGCTTGCAACTCCAGGGTGTCATTCAGCCTATTTTTGGGCTCCTGCTGCCAACCCCAGTGTGTCTTTCAAGCTATGTTTGGGCTGCTGCTGCTGCTTGCAACTCCAGGGTGTGATTCAGACAATTTTTGGGATCCTGCTGCCAACTCCAGTGTCTCTTTCAAGCTATGTTTGGGCTGCTGCTGCTGCTTGCATCTCCAGGGTGTCATTCAGCCAATTTTTGGGCTCCTGCTGCCAACTCCAGTGTCTCTTTCAAGCTATGTTTGGGCTTCTGCTGCTGCTGCTTGCAACTCCATGGTGTAATTTAGCCAATTTTTGGGATCCTGCTGCCAACTCCAGTGTCTCTTTCAAGCTATGTTTGGGCTCCTGCTGCTGCTGCTTGCAACTCCAGGGTGTCATTCGGCCAATTTTTGGGTTCCTGCTGATGCCAACTTCAGGGTGTGCCTTTCAGCCAAATTTTGGCCTCCTGCTGCTGCTGCCAACTGCAGTGTGTCTTTAGGCCAATTGTGGGGTTCCTGCTGCCAACTCCAGTGTCTCTCTCAAGTTATGTTTGGGCTCCTGCTGCTGCTGCTTGCAACTCCAGGGTGTCATTCAGCCAATTTTTGGGCTCCAGCTGCCAACTCCAGTGTGTCTTTCAAGCTATGTTTGGGCTGCTGCTGCTGTTGCTTGCAACTCCAGGGTGTCATTCAGCCAATTTTTGGGCTCCTGCTGCCAACTACAGTGTGTCTTTCAAGCTAGGTCTGGGCTGCTCCTGCTGCTGCTTTCAACTCCAGGGTGTCATTCAGCCAATTTTTGGGCTCCTGCTCATGCCAACTTCAGGGTGTGCCTTTCAGCCAAATTTTGGCCTCCTGCTGCTGCTGCCAACTGCAGTGTGTCTTTAGGCCAATTTTTGGGTTCCTGCTGCCAACTCCAGTGTCTCTTTCAAGCTATGTTTGGGCTCCTGCTGCTGCTGTTTGCAACTCCAGGGTGTCATTCAGCCAATTTTTGGGCTCCTGCTGCCAACTCCATGGTCTCTTTCAGCCAATGTTTGGGCTCCTGCTGCTGCTGCTTGCAACTCCAGGGTGTCATTCAGCCAATTTTTTGGCTCCTGCTGCCAACTCCAATGTGTCTTTCAAGCTATGTTTGGGCTCCTGCTGCTGCTGCTTGCAACTCCAGGGTGTCATTCAGCCAATATTTGGGCTCCTGCTGCCAACTCCAGTGTCTCTTTCAAGCTATGTTTGGGCTCCTGCTGATGCTGCTGCTGCTTGCAACTCCAGGGTGTCATTCAGCCAATTTTCGGGCTCCTGCTGCCAACTCCAGGATGTCTTTCAGCCAATATTTAGGCTCCTGCTGCTGCCAGCTTGAGGGTGTGTTTTTCAGGCAATATAGGGGCCCCTCATAGTGATGCCACCTCAACTCTCTGCAATTGTGCCGCTCTGCGATTCCAATAGCGATGCCTCTGATCTGCATGTCATAATTATTTACAGTATTATTTCACCCAGCACGCATCCTATGCATGGTACAGCAAGGCAGAATGGTTTACAACCCTATTGAGGCTCTAGGAAGCTCAAAAATAGCCGTTTTAAATAGCGTTTCGTCGCGAATAAATTCGGACCGAAACAAATTTTGTCAGAAAATTCGGCGAATCAGCCGAATCGAATTTTTCAAAAGTTCGCTCATACCTAGTTATGCTCATAGTGTAGAGGTCTGATAGGGATAGGGGGGTGTCAATGATTCTCTCTGCAGACCTGACAATTATCCGCAGTTTGATCTTTGTCCTCCTTAACAGCCTCTGCTATACCAACAGGAAAGGAGAAGCATAGAACTGAAGTAATGACAGAGCCGTAGAATGTGATCAGGAAGGATGTTATTAGGATATATATATATATATATATATATATATATATATATATATATATATATAGACACAGACACAGACACACACACACACACACACATACCTTTTAGATTCCAAGCCAGCGCCACTGGTGGGTTTTGTTTGGCTTTAAAGTGGAACAAAACCCCCTGTGGCTGGCTGCTGGCCTTCCATGAGGGGCATCCTGAATTGCTTCTCCTACTTGGAAAAACATGTTGTGCCCATTTTTAACTTCGTGGACAATTTTTAGTCCTACTGAAACTGTCCACATGTATTTTGGCCCACTGCTTGTGCGCAAACTGTTCCAGTTGTCTTGGGTTTAAAAGATGCTTCCTACAGACTGTATGTTTCAGCTCCGATGTTCAATAGGCGTTAGAACGGGGCTTACAGAAGGCCACTTTAGAATAGTCTAATGCTTTGCTCTTAGCCAATCTTGAATGTTATTGGCTGTGTGTTTCGGGGCACTATCCTGTTGGAGGACCCAAGATCTGTGACTGAGATCATTTTGAGAGTTTAAGACTGTACAGGTTCAGGACACCTTGTGCCAGATGTAGAAAAGCAGCACACATCTTTTATATGCCAATGCGCTATAGACATCTAGCGCCAGTCGGGAGCACCTCAAGTTGAATGTATGTATGAAAAAAATACATAGCGCTCCCAGACGAGCTCATAAATGGATTCCAGGCACACAGAGTCCTGGAATTTAATTTTTTTTATTTAAAAATTGGAATTGCATTGGAGACACTTGAAAAACATGACACACCTTTCCCATGGCCCAAATCACAAGTATGCAGCGAAAAACAAAAGTTCTAAAAATACATCCAAAAATAACCCCAGCCAGCCCAGGGATCCAGTGGCACATGCACCAGCCCAAAATCAGAGGTTGGAGGGGCGAGGGGCTGTGATCCCTTGCCTCCCCAGCCCCCCTCCACCGATCACCTACCAGCTGTCATCGGAGCTTTGTGGGAAATGATACCCGGGAACAGTGAAGGATCAAATAAATGTCATTTTTACTTTGTGTGGTGTCTTTTTTTACTGTTAACCCTTTGTGAACTGGCAAGGGATCCATGAGATCTCTATACCAGTTCACAAGGCTCAGGGGCTAGCAAGCTGCAGGTGACATAGTTACATAGTAGTTACACAATTAATACGGTTGAAATGTGTCCATCAAGTTCAACCAAGGGATGTTGGGGTAGGGGGAAGTTATTTTTTATTTTATTTTTTTTTTACTGATAACAGCTAATAGTAACTGTTAATCCTTTTTTGAAGCTGTCAGCGGTTGATGCTGTAACCCGCTTCTGTGGGAGGCTATTCCACAGCTTTATAGTTTTTATGCACCTTCTTATCTTTCTGGTAATTCTACGGTGCATGCACTTTCAGATTTAGCTTGTTTTTTCTTGTTTGCATATTGATATTTTAGGAAAATATATTTTATATTCTGCTTTTTTATACATTTTTTTAGGGAAACCCTGTGCAACCTAAGAATTTTTTGAGGGATTACTTCCAAAATGATGAGCCCACTACAACAAGCTGGGTAAGCTTAGAAAGCTTAACGTTTGTACTTTCAGGGAATATATGGTTTGTGGGGGGTATTCCAAATGTATAGAGATATTTTGGTAGAAATGCGCAAGGTGCACACTTTGTCTGCAAAGCTGAAGCTTTCAACCAAAATTATCCTTATGCACGTGCTTTGCTTTGGGGTGTTTAGCAACTCTTCCCTTGACAGTACCTATGCATGTTGGGTATTTTTCTGTTTTTCTGATCTGATTTTTCAGATTACATTTGTTTTTTCTTATTTTTTTTGGGGGGGGTGTGGCTTTGATTCCACTTTTTTATTCTTTTCAGGGAAACTCTGCAACCAAAGAATTCATTGAGGGATTACTTCCAGAAAACTGTAAAAATATATATTTTTGTGGAAAAATCTCTGTAAATCCCTTCAAAAATCACAGTTGGACATGTGTAGCGCAAAATAGTAAAAAATAGCCTGGCAACAGAGGGTGACAAAAACTCTAGGCTGGCAGTTAAAGGGGTAAACGTCTAAATAGTATGTTCAACTGTAGTAACAGGAACATCACAATTTTGGAAGTGGTCTTATAGTCTTTACCTTTGACATTTTTGTCAAAAGTATCTTCTTTGTAATCCTCTGAGACAACTCTCCCCTAAGCCTCCTTCGGCCCATGTTCAGTGTGGTACACACCATGATACAAAAGTATCGCCCAGTGACTACTTTACATCCTTTAAATAGGCAGACTAACTAAATACAAGTTTGAAGATATCTGTGATGCTAATTATAGGACACACCTTTGTTTACTATGTCCCTTTGGTCAAATTATTTTAAGTTTTTTATAGGAGTACCACCATTATTTTGTCCAGACCAGTTTCATGAATTTGTTTATTAAAAACATTATGTTGAATCACAAAACAAAACCAATGGCAGTCGTACTAATTATTTGGTGAAACAAGTGTGGCTTCCACTGTGTATTGTGATGTGGATTGAAACCTGCATCTCCGTGAGCTTTTTAGTATTTAGACAAAAAAAAGTAAAATTTTTCATATTATATATATATATATATATATATATATATATATATATATATATACATACACATACATATACATTTATATATATATATACATATATGTATATTTATCTATACATTTTTTCCCCAAAAATAACCTGTACCTGTGATGGGGCATGTTTATAGATTAGGTAAATCTTTTTTCCAATGTGGTAAGAATATTTGTTTTTAAGTTTGGAAATATCAAAACCATATGGGTTATGAAAAAAATGGTGAAATCCTTAGCATAGCCTTAAGGGTGATGTTATTTAGAAACCTAAAAAACATATCCTTACATCACTGGAAAGATAATGGAACTAAACTATAAAAATGCACCATCAAAGGTGTTTTTTGGAGAAAATGTAAGAAAAACTTTTTTTTTGCATTTTTTTTTGTGTGCGTTATCACTAAAAAGCTCACCTGAATGCAGGTTGCAATCCACACCACACTGCACATTGGACATCACTTAGCATGACCCCCACTGTCTTTCATTTGTTGATTTTCAGAAAATGTAAATTTCTGAAAACATTTGTAAGTGATTCCAGTCGCTATTTTGTTTTTTCTTTCTTTAAGGGAAGGGTACGAACAATTTTGTCCTCCATGTGTATATAATATATATATACATAGAGTAGGATAATATATGTTATTCAATGTTTTCTATTCTTGCATTTTATTATATATATATATATATATATATATATATATATATATATATATATAGTCTTTCACTGCTTGAGTGCACAATTTCATAATATCTACATCTTAAATGCAGTGTAATCAGATGCTAATTTCTATCCACTTCCTTTTTCTGAATGCAATTAAGTATTTTGCTAAGTAAGGTATGGTACATATGAACAGTAATACTATATGTTTGAGGGACCTTTTAACTTGCATTAGAATGGCACTCATATTAAATGTGTAGAGATTACAAACTCATTAGCATTAATAGATTTAAGTAGGTAGGACATACTCACATTTCATTCATTTATTACAGTTTCTTAGTTGATGAAACATATTTCCCAGCAAAGAACTTATAATCATTATCAATGTAAGCAATAAAATAGCACGATCAAGGTTACACCAGTGTCACATTTTGTTTGGTAAGATAACCTATTCCCTTCCAAAACAGATTTTGGAAGGGAAAATATTACTTACATTTCCTCTGTATAGGCTTTGGTTAAAGCCTATCTCTAGGCAATTGTAAAAACTACACAGATTTTACCTCTCATTGCTGTTGCTGCCACCCGTTAGAATTATAGAAATGCTGTACTTGTGCCATGCTCCGGTATTCTGCTGTTTCTTTTTGCTCCCTCACAGTGTGAGAATCTGCATCTCACAGGCTCACAGAAACTGCTTCTCCATCACCTGCTTGAAATACAGACACTGAATCACTAAAGCTATTACAGGCTCCAGTCCGACAGTGTACTGTTCTCTAAGTTCTCATTTTCTGCCACTGTGCAGAAATTCCATATAATTCCTAAATATAGATACATAGAACATGTTAGCCTTGGTCAATTATTTATAGGAAAAAAAAAAGTAGTAGAGGCCCTGCCTCATCACTGACAAAATGACAATAACTGTCTCTTATGATAACCACAGTATTAACGAGATATTATGCTGAATAGAAATTTTATATATTTTTTTTTAAATGTGCAAGGTGAATCTTTAAACATGGTGGTTTTGACATTCTACATGTACATGATGTTACTGACAGAGTCTGCAAAATGCTTTTATTGTATCTTTTTGTATGACTTGTACTGCTCTTCTGTAAACAATAAAATTATTGTAAAAAAAAAAGTAGGTGAATCTTTACGATTAGCAGATAATTGAATGTAAAATTGGTGTCATGTGAAATCAATTGAATGAGAATCAGGGGAGAGTAGGTGACATGTTTTGTTTAGGTTAAATGTTTTGTTTAACCCTTTAAGTGCCAGCCTACATAGAGTTTTGTCACCCTCTGTTACCAGACCACTTTTCACCATTTTGCACTACACATATTCAGTCGTGATTTTTTAAGGGATTTCCCAGGAAAATTGTTTGCAATTTTTTTTAGTTTATTCTCAATATTTTTTGGGTGACATATGTGCAAAGAACATATTTATACATATTTATATAAATATATATATATATATATATATATATATATACCGTATATACTCGAGTATAGGCCGACCCGAGTATAAGCCGAGGCACCTAATTTTACCCCAAAAACCTGGAAAAAGTTATTGACCCGAGTATAAGCCGAGGCACACAACACAGCACACAATACAGCACACATACACACACAAGGCACACACAGCACACAACACAGCACACAATACAGCACACAATACAGCACACAATACAGCACACAATACACACACAAGGCACACACAGCACACAACACAGCACACATACACACACAGCACACATACAATGCACACAACACACACACTCACCAGTTCAGCTCCTGCAGGATCTTCAGCGACTTCCAGCGACGGTGCGGGAGAGAGGACGGCGCGGGACGACGGCATGGGTCCGCAGGGCAGAAGAGCCGCCTCAGAGGCTTCAGAACTCGGCGGGGAGATCAGTACACCCAGCGCGAGGTGGGTGTACCAAGATGGCGGCCGGCGCGCTCCGCGCCGCCACGTCACGTCGCGTCACTGAGGCCCGGGCCGCCATCTTGGTACACCCACCTCGCGCTGGGTGTACTGATCTCCCCGCCGAGTTCTGAAGCCTCGGCGTCTCGTCTGCCGCATCGGAGGCTCTTCTGCCCTCGCTCAGGTAAGTCTGACTCGAGTATAAGCCGAGGCTGCTTTTTTCAGCCCAAAAAGTGGGCTGAAAAACTCGGCTTATACTCGAGTATATACGGTATATATTTTTTACAATTTGTAGTTTTTTTGTAATAAAAATGTAAGTTTTTCAATAAAATCATATTGTGTGTAAAAGCCCAATTTCTCCAAGTTATAATGGTATCACATGTATATTGGTAGACACTCCCCCAAACTGAAACAGCGCTTTAGGAGATTTTTCGATAAAATACAACTGTCAAGTGCACCTTGCAGTTTTCAAGAAAAACAACCCTTTACATTTGTTCAAGCTTTCTAGGCATACCAGGCTTGTTGACGTGGGTACAGTTTTCTGGAAGTAATCCCTCAATGAATTATTTGGTTGCACTGGGTTTCCCTAAAAAAAAAGGATAAAAAAGCAGAACCAAAGTCACATTTTTCTAAAAAAAAATATGCAAACAAAAGAAAACAAGTTACATCTGAAAAAGCAAGGTCCCCCAAACAAAACAATACCCAACATGCAGGGACTGATTATGAGGGGGCGCATGAGGCACACACCCTGGGGCCTCTACTACTTGCTTTGCAAAGGGGGCTTCCACAACCCTTTGGGTTATGGTCTGGTCCAGGAGGCTTTTAAGTGTTTGGTCTGATGGGCTGCGGGGCCAGCCCCTAGTCTAGGCAAACATTTTTTGTTTTTTGCAAACCTGCAGCTAAAGCCACCACAGGGCAGGCCGAAGAGTCTAGAGCAGCAAAGCTGCCATCAGCAAAGGTACAGTGATGGGTGGGTACAGAGCTGTCAGTTGGTGGCCGCTCACTACACATATTCCACCAAGCACAGCAGCTTGCAGCTCAATACAGGGAACTGTTTTCTGCTGAACTAGCTGGGCGACTACACTACCCCCTGCCCACAATGGCAGGAGTTCCCAAGCAGCACGCACCCGCTCAAGGGTGGCACAAGGGTGGCAAAAGGGTGACACAAGGGCCTCGATCTGATGTTCGAGTAAGTAGGCGGGTGCCAGACAACCACCAATCAGTAACTTGGCTGGACTATTATTTTAAAGGAAAAAATACTGCCTTGTTACCCAAAAACACCCTTTACATTTACAATACCCCCACAAACCATGTAATCCCTGAAAGTACACACATTAAGCTTTCTAGGTGTACCCAGCTTATTGTAGTGGCTTTATCTTTCTGGAAGTAATCCCTCGAAGCATTCTTTGGTTGCACAGGGTTTCCCTATAAAAATGTCTAAAAAAGCAAAATAAAAACACATTTCCCTTAAATTTCATTATACAAACAAGAAAAAACAAGCTTAATCTGAAAGCACAAGGTCCCCCAAACAGAACAATTCCCATGTGGGGCTTTAAAGTCAGCTATGTGAGTCGTTTGGAGAGAGCAGACTCATGTATCTCGCACTAGCATGATTAAAGAGGACATATACATGAGTTGACCTTTTATTTATTTCAATCTTTACTTTACATATTTTGTTTACATAGGTATCAAAAATGAAGGAAACTCCTACCTTTAGTATAACTCGTTTGTACATACAATTTGTAACATTGTATACAATAATATAAAATAGTCATTAAATACATTGGGCCTGATTTACTAATCTTGTGTGAGCAGCGAGTGTTGAATAGCGTGGCGATCTATCTTATATTTGTTGTGACGATTTAGGGGAATAACTGACTATCTGCTGGCATTTTGCTGTGTTTTCATTGCAGTTCATCAGTCAAAATGTGTGGTTTTTGGTTTTAAAAATGGTTGCACGTCAGCAGGCAAACTGCGGCAGCGTCTTTTGCTTAAAAAAACAAGAATCTTGCTGAAAAGCCACTTATACAGGTTATGGCCATATAGGATGGGTCTCAGAATGCATGTGTGGTGTCTCTGGAGTGTCTGGGTTGTTTGGGAAGCCTTAAAAAAGTAACTAAAAAAACTGAAAAGTAATGTGAAAACTATTTTTTACAGTAGTGGGATTTTGGGACTTTCTTTTTTTTTTTATTTATGTTTTTTGTCTTTTTTATGTAGGTATAGCATTCAAATCAGTAGTAGTAAGGCAAATAATAGGCTGCAAGGTCAAACAAAGGTCAAGGTAACATTGAACAACTAAAATATTTTCTCACATTAGCTAAAGTTAAGTTAAGAATCCACCTTCAGGAGGACACTGAACAATAATGAAGTGCATGGCAGGAATGTAAACAGTAGGCCACAGATATCTACATTGTTGCCCATCTGCAGTTTGCTAAAGATCACGTGGACAAGCAAGAAGGATATTTGGACAATGTTTTGTGGACAAAGGAAAAAGGATAACACTCCATTCCAGCATAAAACCCTCATGCCATTTGTGCAACATTGTGGTTTGGGTCTGTTTTTCACCTGAGTCAGGACGGCTTAATTGACGAAACAATCAATTTTGAATTGTACCAACAAATTATAAAGGAAAATGTCAGGGTATCTAAGCTGAATCTCAAGACTGTAGGTCATGTAGCAAGATAACCACCCTAACCACAATTTTTGGCATGTCGAGGTCAAAGTCCTGACCATAATTCAATAGAAATGTTTTGGAAGGGCCTGAAGTGAGCAGTTCAGAAGAGGAATGAGGAGGAGTTGATGTATTAGTATGTTTTGGCTCTTTTTGTATGTTTGAAAATCTAATGTAGTTTTGGGTCAGAGCAAGAGTATAAAAAAATCTTTGAAGGGTTTATACATTTGCAAGGGACAATATATTTTCCATAAAGCAGAATCTTCTGTATTTATCTATGTTTAGCTGGAAATCTGTCCCTTGAAATGGACCTCTAGTCAAAAATAAACGTAGGTCTCTTTTACATGTCATCCCTATGGGGATCTTGATTTGGAATGTCCTTACAATTCAAGATCCTTAGGAAACAGAAAATCAGACATAAAACTCTGCATGCCGGGGACAGGAAATAGCTTTGCACTACAATGAACCTTGCCTCCCACTGAATGAGGCATGTGTGCACAGCTGTTTGTTGTCCCCCGTAAGACTCCAATAGGAAAACGTGATAATCTCTCTAATTCAGGGCCAACTGATGGCATGAGGGTAGATTAGGTTAGTGCCCAGGGACATTAAAAACGTGCGTACCTTGCTCATGAGTGAAGCTGCTCTTACCTTAGATCTGGTGAGTTGTAACACAAGTTATACCACTAAGGGGAGGCCTGGAGAATAACATGTATAGGAGGAGTCATATTCCTGTATTTCTGCTAGACATCTTAGGACAGGAAGCTTGCAATCTATGAATATCATCTGGCAAATTTCCAATTCATATTTATATAGCTGTTCACTTACTTACTTATTGCAGCCAACAGCAACTTCTTCGGCCAGGTTGTCCTAAGAGGAAACTCAAAAGAGTTTCTGTCTTTGTTGGTAAAGACATTTTACAGATATGTCAGTCCTTTCTCATGGTTAGTTGTGTTATGTGATGGGGCTCACAAGATGATCTTTGACTTTTTTGGGACAATGACACAACTGGATGCATATAATTAGAGATGAGCGAACTTTTGAAAAATTCGATTCGACTGATTCGCCGAATTTTCCGACAAAAATCGTTTCGACCCGAATAAATTCGCGACGAATCGCTATTAAAAACGGCTATTTCTGAGCCTCCTAGAGCCTCAATAGGGTTGTAAACCATTCTGCCTTGCTGTAACACGCACAGGATGCGTGCTGGGTTAGTTAAATAATACTTTGAATAAATATCACATGCAGATCAGAGGCATCGCTAATAGAATCGCAGAGCGGCACAATTGCAGAGAGTTGAAGTGGCATCACTATGAGGGGCAGAAGGAGCCCAAACATTGCTTTAAAGAGACACTGGAGTTGGCAGCAGCAGGAGCCCAAAAATTGGATGAATCACACCCTGGAGTTGGCAAGAGTTGACAGCAGCAGCATCAGCAGGAGCCCAAATATTACATTAAAGAGACCCTGGGGTTGGCCTCAGGAGCCCAAAAATTGGATAATTCACACCCTGGAGTTGGCAGCAGCAGCAGCAGCAGGAGCCCAAATATACACTGGAGTTGGCTTCAGGAGCCCAAAAATTGGATGAATCACACCCTGGAGTTGGCAGGAGTTGGCAGCAGCAGCAGCAGGAGCCCAAATATACACTGGAGTTGGCTTCAGGAGCCCAAAAATTGGATGAATCACACCCTGGAGTTGGCAGAAGTTGGCAGCAGCAGCAGCAGGAGCCCAAATATACACTGGAGTTGGCTTCAGGAGCCCAAAAATTGGATGAATCACACCCTGGAGTTGGCAGGAGTTGACAGTAGCAGCAGCAGGAGCCCAAATATACACTGGAGTTGGCTTCAGGAGCCCAAAAATTGGATGAATCACACCCTGGAGTTGGCAGCAGCAGCAGGAGGAGCCCAAATATACACTGGAGTTGGCTTCAGGAGCCCAAAAATTGGATGAATCACACCCTGGAGTTGGCAGCAGCAGCAGCAGGAGCCCAAATATACACTGGAGTTGGCTTCAGGAGCCCAAAAATTGGATGAATCACAGCCTGGAGTTGGCAGCAGCAGCAGCAGGAGCCCAAATATACACTGGAGTTGGCTTCAGGAGCCCAAAAATTGGATGAATCACACCCTGGAGTTGGCAGAAGTTGGCAGCAGCAGCAGCAGGAGCCCAAATATACACTGGAGTTGGCTTCAGGAGCCCAAAAATTGGATGAATCACACCCTGGAGTTGGCAGAAGTTGGCAGCAGTAGCAGCAGGAGCCCAAATATACACTGGAGTTGGCTTCAGGAGCCCAAAAATTGGATGAATCACACCCTGGAGTTGGCAGGAGTTGACAGCAGCAGCAGGAGCCCAAATATACACTGGAGTCGGCTTCAGGAGCCCAAAAATTGGATGAATCACACCCTGGAGTTGGCAGCAGCAGCAGCAGGAGCCCAAATATACACTGGAGTTGGCTTCAGGAGCCCAAAAATTGGATGAATCACACCCTGGAGTTGGCAGAAGTTGGCAGCAGTAGCAGCAGGAGCCCAAATATACACTGGAGTTGGCTTCAGGAGCCCAAAAATTGTATGAATCACACCCTGAAGTTGGCAGGAGTTGACAGCAGCAGCAGGAGCCCAAATATACACTGGAGTTGGCTTCAGGAGCCCAAAAATTGGATGAATCACACCCTGGAGTTGGCAGCAGCAGCAGCAGGAGCCCAAATATACACTGGAGTTGGCCTCAGGAGCCCAAAAATTGGATGAATCACACCCTGGAGTTGGCAGAAGTTGGCAGCAGCAGCAGCAGGAGCCCAAATATACACTGGAGTTGGCTTCAGGAGCCCAAAAATTGGATGAATCACACCCTGGAGTTGGCAGAAGTTGGCAGCAGCAGCAGCAGGAGCCCAAATATACACTGGAGTTGGCTTCAGGAGCCCAAAAATTGGATGAATCACACCCTGGAGTTGGCAGGAGTTGACAGCAGCAGCAGGAGCCCAAATATACACTGGAGTTGGCTTCAGGAGCCCAAAAATTGGATGAATCACACCCTGGAGTTGGCAGCAGCAGGAGCCCAAATATACACTGGAGTTGGCTTCAGGAGCCCAAAAATTGGATGAATCACACCCTGGAGTTGGCAGAAGTTGGCAGCAGTAGCAGCAGGAGCCCAAATATACACTGGAGTTGGCTTCAGGAGCCCAAAAATTGTATGAATCACACCCTGGAGTTGGCAGGAGTTGACAGCAGCAGCAGGAGCCCAAATATACACTGGAGTTGGCTTCAGGAGCCCAAAAATTGGATGAATCACACCCTGGAGTTGGCAGCAGCAGCAGCAGGAGCCCAAATATACACTGGAGTTGGCCTCAGGAGCCCAAAAATTGGATGAATCACACCCTGGAGTTGGCAGAAGTTGGCAGCAGCAGCAGCAGGAGCCCAAATATACACTGGAGTTGGCTTCAGGAGCCCAAAAATTGGATGAATCACACCCTGGAGTTGGCAGAAGTTGGCAGCAGCAGCAGCAGGAGCCCAAATATACACTGGAGTTGGCTTCAAGAGCCCAAAAATTGGATGAATCACACCCTGGAGTTGGCAGAAGTTGGCAGCAGCAGGAGCCCAAATATACACTGGAGTTGGCTTCAGGAGCCCAAAAATTGGATGAATCACACCCTGGAGTTGGCAGGAGTTGACAGTAGCAGCAGGAGGAGCCCAAATATACACTGGAGTTGGCTTCAGGAGCCCAAAAATTGGATGAATCACACCCTGGAGTTGGCAGGAGTTGACAGTAGCAGCAGCAGGAGCCCAAATATACACTGGAGTTGGCTTCAGGAGCCCAAAAATTGGATGAATCACACCCTGGAGTTGGCAGCAGCAGCAGCAGGAGCCCAAATATACACTGGAGTTGGCTTCAGGAGCCCAAAAATTGGATGAATCACACCCTGGAGTTGGCAGGAGTTGACAGCAGCAGCAGCAGCAGGAGCCCAAATATTACTTTAAAGTGACACTGGGGTTGGCTTCAGGAGCCCAACAATTGGATGAATCACACCCTGGAGTTGGCAGAAGTTGGCAGCAGCAGCAGCAGGAGCCCAAAAAATGGCCTAAAGACATAAATATGTTTTGCACCATTTGGAAAGTGTAAAACGTGGCACCATGCTGAATCTAGTCGCATGCATCAGGCATTGGTGGGTGGAAATCCTGGCTGATCCATCCCTGATTCATTTTGACAAAGGTGAGTCTCTCCACATTTTTAGTTGACAGACGAGTTCTCCTCGCCGTAACTATGGCCCCCGCCGCACTAAACACCCGCTCAGATGGCACGCTACTTGCCGGGCAGGACAGCTTTTCCAGGGCAAACTCTGCTAGTTGCGGCCACAAATCAAGTTTGGCTGCCCAGAAGTCCAGCGGATCCTCAAGGTGTGTTGGCATGGTCATGTCAAAGTATGACATGACCTGCTGGTTGAGGTCCTGCTCCAGGTCTTCCTGCTGCTCATGAGTAGCCTCACTATGCGGGTGTAGAAAGCTACTCATTAGCGACTGAAGACTGAGGCTGCTGCTGCTGATGGAGCTGCTGCTGCTGCTCCTGCCAGCCCCCCCAGCGGCCATGGCAGTGGAAGGTGAGCGCAGAGGTCCCCTCGAGTCAGACCTGCGAGAGTATGGACCATGGCGCAGATAGGCATCGGCCAACTGCCTACGTAGAATGTCTTTGTAGTAGTTGAGTTTGTCCTCCCTCTCGGTGGGTTTAAAAAATGCCCCCATTTTGTGCCGGAAGCGAGGGTCCAATAAGGTGGACAGCCAGAAGTCATCCCGCCGACAGATGGAAACAATTCTGGGGTCACTACGCAAGCACGTGAGCATGCTTCGTGCCATTTGCGCAAGTGACTCGGATGGACTACCTGTCTCCATCTCCACTGCATACTGCCACGGTGTGCCCGGGTCCTCTAGCTCCTCTGGCTGCTCCTGCTCCTCCTCTCCTGTCCGCTGACTAGATAAACCAGCCATTTCGCCAAGCCTAAACTGTGTTTCGCTGGGCAACTCCTCCTCCTCCTCTTCCTCCTCCTCCTCCAGTTCAGCTCCAACGGGGTTCATGTGGCCGTAAGATGTAAACGCCATGTCTCCAGTGCCCTGACCAGCCATGGTTTCCAACATGTGCTGTAGTACATGAAGCAGTGGAATCACGTCGTTCATCCCGTAATCCTGCCGACTGACAAATAAAGTGGCTTCCTCAAAGGGCCTGAGCAAACGGCAGGTGTCACGTATGAGCTGCCACTGGTTGACATTGAAGTTACACAGGGGAGTCCCCCTATCTGCTTGGATCATCAGGAAATCCGTGATGGCTTTTCTCTGTTCATATAATCGGTCCAGGGTGGAAGGGTGGAATTCCAACGGGTGGAAACATCGCAAATCAGACTATGTTGGGGGATACCATTCTGACGCTGTAGCTCAAGAAGGGTGTGTTTGGCGGTGTAGGAGTGGCTGAAGTGCATGCAAAGTTTCCTTGAAGTTGTTAGGATGTCCTGCAGATGGGGGGAACACTTCAGAAACCGCTTGACAACCAGATTGAAGACGTGAGCCATGCAGGGGGCATGGGTCAGGCTTCCTTGGTGCAGCGCAGACAAAATGTTCTTCCCATTGTCGGTAACCATGATTCCCATTTTAAGTTTTCTCGGAGTAAGCCATGTTTGGATTTCCTGATGAATACATTTAAGCAGTTCCTCCCCTGTGTGACTCCGTTCGCCAAGACAAACCATGTGAAGCACTGCGTGACACCTCCGTGCCCTGCACACATGGTAGACTGGAGGGGCACTGAGACTTGAGCCTACAGTGGAGGGTGAGGAGATGGCGGAGGATGAGGAGGCCGAGTCGCACGGTGTCACAGGCCCAATGGGCAGAGAGCGCGGAGGCCGAAGCGCGTGACCTGTCCAAGTTGCTGCTGCTGCTGCAAAGGGACCACATTCACCCAGTGGGCCGTAAACGACATGTACTGCCCCTGACCGTAGTTACAGCTCCAGATGTCGGCGCTGCCATGTATTTTGCTACACACCGACAGGCTCAAGGACTGGCCCACCTTCTGTTCAACAAAAGTGTGCAGCGCTGGTACTGCCTTCTTGGCAAAGAAATGACGGCTTGGGACTCTCCACCTCGGCTCGGCACAAGCCATCAGTTCTCTGAAAGGTGCAGATTCCACCACCTGAAAAGGGAGCGACTGCAGCACCAGCAACTTGGACAGGAGCACATTCAGCTTCTGCGCCGTAGGATGAGTGGGCGCATACTGCTGTCTCTTGGACATGGCTTCGCTGATGGATTGCTGGCGGGATGCATGACTTGGAGGAGGAGGAGGAGGAGGAGCAGGAGCGACAGAGGATGGGTATGACGCACAGCTGCCTTCGGCTGAGGTGCTGGAGCATTGGCTGGCAGAAATTGGGAGCTCACTTGGTGAGGAAGCAGACTGGACCACCCCTTGGGAGCCTCGGTTCTCCCAGGTCGTTTTATGGTGACGCATCATATGTTGACGCAGGGCCGTGGTGCCAACATTTGGACCCTGGCCACGCTTCACCTTTTGCCTACATATCTTGCATGTGGCCATGTTACCCTCCTGCGGATGCCTCAGGAAAAACTGCCACACTGCCGAGTAGCTACTTTTCCCACCCCCTGGCCTCACTGATTCACTGCTGCTGTTGCCAACTCCAGGAACCCCTGCTCCACTACCTCCCGATAAGGTAGACTGCCGCACAGCAGGTGCTCTACCCCGGCCCCGGCCGGCTCCAGCCTTTGGAATTGTGCCCCCATGCTGACTGCTACCACCTTGCTGCCTCAGCTGCTGACTCCGGGGCAACCTGCGCCCCTCTTCTCCTTATGATGACGATGAAGCCCCTTCATCACCCGGCTCCCAAGTGCGATCGGCTTCATCGTCATCATCATCATCATCACCGAGTTGTGGCTGTACGTCACTGATGTTCGTGGATTCGTCAACAGTGTCTGGCGCAGGAGCTGGAACGCTCGCAGCACCCACGACACTGTCCACATCACTATTTGTCTGCCTAGCTAGAGAAGCCACCTCCATTTCTTGGCTGGGCAGTAGCTGCTGACTGTCCTCTATCTGATGGTCCTCCTCACTAAAGAGTGGAGCTGAACCCAAAGCATAGGATACGTCGCTGGGGGAGGGAACAGCGTAGGACAGAGGCAATGGGAGGACAGGGACTGCTCTCGGGGCATGCCAACTCAGGGTTGTGTCAGAGGAACCTACCGACCCTAGACTGGGGGTCTCAGACGTAAGTTGTGATGATGTTGTTGATGAGCGCGTCAACCAATCTACCACGGCAGATGCGTTACTGGTGGAGACCCGACCGCTAGCAGATACTGGCAGATTAGGTCTCTCAGCGTGACTCCTGCTGCTACTGGCCCCCAGTCTGATGCGAGCTCTGCCTGCGGAATCTTGGCCTCTGCCACTCCTCTTTTCACTTCCAGGCACTTGTCTGCCCAACATAGTCTAACTGGCGTGGTAGTAGGTGATATTTTAAGATCCCCCGGGCAGCGGTGGGTCTATATGAAACAGAATATAATGCACACCAAAAGTGAGCAGTAACACTCAGCCTCCAACAGGCCTGCTTAGTGTAAATAAGAGAGCTGCTTAGTGTAAATAAAGAGGGGTATGCTATGTTACAGAATGGGATGCCTCAACAGAAGTGCACCTGGCAGGCAGCAGTAAGCCTATGCCCAGCAAAAGTGTCTTATAATATAAATATAATAAGAGCAAATGGTTATATGGTCTTAAACAGAGGCTGCTTTAGTCACAGAATGGGATGCCCCCCAAAAAGATCCAGTAGTACTATGCCCAGCAAAAGTGTCTTTATCAGGCCTAATTTCAAATATGATAAGAGCAAATGCTTATATGGTCTTAAACAGAGGCTGCTTTAGTCACAGAATGGGATGCCCCCAAAAAAGATCCAGTAGCACTATGCCCAGCAAAAGTGTCTTTATCAGGCCTAATTTCAAATATGATAAGAGCAAATGCTTATATGGTCTTAAACAGAGGCTGCTTTAGTCACAGAATGGGATGCCCCCAAAAAAAGATCCAGTAGTACTATGCCCAGCAAAAGTGTCTTTATCAGGCTAATTTCAAATATGATAAGAGCAAATGCTTATATGGTCTTAAACAGAGGCTGCTTTAGTCACAGAATGGGATGCCCCCCAAAAAGATCCAGTAGTACTATGCCCAGCAAAAGTGTCTTTATCAGGCCTAATTTCAAATATGATAAGAGCAAATGCTTATATGGTCTTAAACAGAGGCTGCTTTAGTCACAGAATGGGATGCCCCCAAAAAAGATCCAGTAGTGCTATGCCCAGCAAAAGTGTCTTTATCAGGCCTGATTTCTATGAGAATAAGTGCAAATGGTTATTATGCTATTAAATAGAGGCTGGTGTTGTCACAGAATGGGATGCCACAAAAACCAGTAGTGCTATGCCCAGCAAAAGTGTCTTTATCAGGCCTGATTTCTATGAGAATAAGTGCAAATGGTTATTATGCTATTAAATAGAGGCTGGTGTTGTCACAGAATGGGATGCCCCCAAAAAAGATCCAGTAGTACTATGCCCAGCAAAAGTGTCTTTATCAGGCTAATTTCAAATATGATAAGAGCAAATGCTTATATGGTCTTAAACAGAGGCTGCTTTAGTCACAGAATGGGATGCCACAAAAACCAGAGAGCATGCACAGCAAAAGTGTCTTTATCAGGCCTAATTTCAAATATGATAAGAGCAAATGCTTATATGGTCTTAAACAGAGGCTGCTTTAGTCACAGAATGGGATGCCCCCAAAAAAGATCCAGTAGCACTATGCCCAGCAAAAGTGTCTTTATCAGGCCTAATTTCAAATATGATAAGAGCAAATGCTTATATGGTCTTAAACAGAGGCTGCTTTAGTCACAGAATGGGATGCCCCCAAAAAAGATCCAGTAGTACTATGCCCAGCAAAAGTGTCTTTATCAGGCTAATTTCAAATATGATAAGAGCAAATGCTTATATGGTCTTAAACAGAGGCTGCTTTAGTCACAGAATGGGATGCCCCCCAAAAAGATCCAGTAGTACTATGCCCAGCAAAAGTGTCTTTATCAGGCCTAATTTCAAATATGATAAGAGCAAATGCTTATATGGTCTTAAACAGAGGCTGCTTTAGTCACAGAATGGGATGCCCCCAAAAAAGATCCAGTAGTGCTTTGCCCAGCAAAAGTGTCTTTATCAGGCCTGATTTCTATGAGAATAAGTGCAAATGGTTATTATGCTATTAAATAGAGGCTGGTGTTGTCACAGAATGGGATGCCACAAAAACCAGTAGTGCTATGCCCAGCAAAAGTGTCTTTATCAGGCCTGATTTCTATGAGAATAAGTGCAAATGGTTATTATGCTATTAAATAGAGGCTGGTGTTGTCACAGAATGGGATGCCCCCAAAAAAGATCCAGTAGTACTATGCCCAGCAAAAGTGTCTTTATCAGGCCTAATTTCTATGAGAATAAGTGCAAATGGTTATTATGCTATTAAATAGAGGCTGGTGTTGTCACAGAATGGGATGCCACAAAAACCAGTAGTGCTATGCCCAGCAAAAGTGTCTTTATCAGGCCTGATTTCTATGAGAATAAGTGCAAATGGTTATTATGCTATTAAACAGAGGCTGCTTTAGTCACAGAATGGGATGCCACAAAAACCAGAGAGCATGCACAGCAAAAGTGTCTTTATCAGGCCTAATTTCAAATATGATAAGAGCAAATGCTTATATGGTCTTAAACAGAGGCTGCTTTAGTCACAGAATGGGATGCCCCCAAAAAAGATCCAGTAGTACTATGCCCAGCAAAAGTGTCTTTATCAGGCTAATTTCAAATATGATAAGAGCAAATGCTTATATGGTCTTAAACAGAGGCTGCTTTAGTCACAGAATGGGATGCCCCCAAAAAAGATCCAGTAGTACTATGCCCAGCAAAAGTGTCTTTATCAGGCCTGATTTCTATGAGAATAAGTGCAAATGGTTATTATGCTATTAAATAGAGGCTGGTGTTGTCACAGAATGGGATGCCACAAAAACCAGTAGTGCTATGCCCAGCAAAAGTGTCTTTATCAGGCCTGATTTCTATGAGAATAAGTGCAAATGGTTATTATGCTATTAAATAGAGGCTGGTGTTGTCACAGAATGGGATGCCCCCAAAAAAGATCCAGTAGTACTATGCCCAGCAAAAGTGTCTTTATCAGGCCTAATTTCTATGAGAATAAGTGCAAATGGTTATTATGCTATTAAATAGAGGCTGGTGTTGTCACAGAATGGGATGCCACAAAAACCAGTAGTGCTATGCCCAGCAAAAGTGTCTTTATCAGGCCTGATTTCTATGAGAATAAGTGCAAATGGTTATTATGCTATTAAATAGAGGCTGGTGTTGTCACAGAATGGGATGCCACAAAAACCAGAGAGCATGCACAGCAAAAGTGTCTTTATCAGGCCTAATTTCAAATATGATAAGAGCAAATGCTTATATGGTCTTAAACAGAGGCTGCTTTAGTCACAGAATGGGATGCCCCCAAAAAAGATCCAGTAGTACCATGCCCAGCAAAAGTGTCTTTATCAGGCTAATTTCAAATATGATAAGAGCAAATGCTTATATGGTCTTAAACAGAGGCTGCTTTAGTCACAGAATGGGATGCCCCCAAAAAAGATCCAGTAGTGCTTTGCCCAGCAAAAGTGTCTTTATCAGGCCTGATTTCTATGAGAATAAGTGCAAATGGTTATTATGCTATTAAATAGAGGCTGGTGTTGTCACAGAATGGGATGCCACAAAAACCAGTAGTGCTATGCCCAGCAAAAGTGTCTTTATCAGGCCTGATTTCTATGAGAATAAGTGCAAATGGTTATTATGCTATTAAATAGAGGCTGGTGTTGTCACAGAATGGGATGCCCCCAAAAAAGATCCAGTAGTACTATGCCCAGCAAAAGTGTCTTTATCAGGCCTAATTTCTATGAGAATAAGTGCAAATGGTTATTATGCTATTAAATAGAGGCTGGTGTTGTCACAGAATGGGATGCCACAAAAACCAGTAGTGCTATGCCCAGCAAAAGTGTCTTTATCAGGCCTGATTTCTATGAGAATAAGTGCAAATGGTTATTATGCTATTAAACAGAGGCTGCTTTAGTCACAGAATGGGATGCCACAAAAACCAGAGAGCATGCACAGCAAAAGTGTCTTTATCAGGCCTAATTTCAAATATGATAAGAGCAAATGCTTATATGGTCTTAAACAGAGGCTGCTTTAGTCACAGAATGGGATGCCCCCAAAAAAGATCCAGTAGTACTATGCCCAGCAAAAGTGTCTTTATCAGGCTAATTTCAAATATGATAAGAGCAAATGCTTATATGGTCTTAAACAGAGGCTGCTTTAGTCACAGAATGGGATGCCCCCAAAAAAGATCCAGTAGTACTATGCCCAGCAAAAGTGTCTTTATCAGGCCTGATTTCTATGAGAATAAGTGCAAATGGTTATTATGCTATTAAATAGAGGCTGGTGTTGTCACAGAATGGGATGCCACAAAAACCAGTAGTGCTATGCCCAGCAAAAGTGTCTTTATCAGGCCTGATTTCTATGAGAATAAGTGCAAATGGTTATTATGCTATTAAATAGAGGCTGGTGTTGTCACAGAATGGGATGCCCCCAAAAAAGATCCAGTAGTACTATGCCCAGCAAAAGTGTCTTTATCAGGCCTAATTTCTATGAGAATAAGTGCAAATGGTTATTATGCTATTAAATAGAGGCTGGTGTTGTCACAGAATGGGATGCCACAAAAACCAGTAGTGCTATGCCCAGCAAAAGTGTCTTTATCAGGCCTGATTTCTATGAGAATAAGTGCAAATGGTTATTATGCTATTAAATAGAGGCTGGTGTTGTCACAGAATGGGATGCCACAAAAACCAGAGAGCATGCACAGCAAAAGTGTCTTTATCAGGCCTAATTTCAAATATGATAAGAGCAAATGCTTATATGGTCTTAAACAGAGGCTGCTTTAGTCACAGAATGGGATGCCCCCAAAAAAGATCCAGTAGTACCATGCCCAGCAAAAGTGTCTTTATCAGGCTAATTTCAAATATGATAAGAGCAAATGCTTATATGGTCTTAAACAGAGGCTGCTTTAGTCACAGAATGGGATGCCCCCAAAAAAGATCCAGTAGTACTATGCCCAGCAAAAGTGTCTTTATCAGGCTAATTTCAAATATGATAAGAGCAAATGCTTATATGGTCTTAAACAGAGGCTGCTTTAGTCACAGAATGGGATGCCCCCAAAAAAGATCCAGTAGTACTATGCCCAGCAAAAGTGTCTTTATCAGGCCTGATTTCTATGAGAATAAGTGCAAATGGTTATTATGCTATTAAATAGAGGCTGGTGTTGTCACAGAATGGGATGCCACAAAAACCAGTAGTGCTATGCCCAGCAAAATTGTCTTTATCAGGCCTGATTTCTATGAGAATAAGTGCAAATGGTTATTATGCTATTAAATAGAGGCTGGTGTTGTCACAGAATGGGATGCCCCCAAAAAAGATCCAGTAGTACTATGCCCAGCAAAAGTGTCTTTATCAGGCCTAATTTCTATGAGAATAAGTGCAAATGGTTATTATGCTATTAAATAGAGGCTGGTGTTGTCACAGAATGGGATGCCACAAAAACCAGTAGTGCTATGCCCAGCAAAAGTGTCTTTATCAGGCCTGATTTCTATGAGAATAAGTGCAAATGGTTATTATGCTATTAAATAGAGGCTGGTGTTGTCACAGAATGGGATGCCACAAAAACCAGAGAGCATGCACAGCAAAAGTGTCTTTATCAGGCCTAATTTCAAATATGATAAGAGCAAATGCTTATATGGTCTTAAACAGAGGCTGCTTTAGTCACAGAATGGGATGCCACAAAAACCAGAGAGCATGCACAGCAAAAGTGTCTTTATCAGGCCTAATTTCAAATATGATAAGAGCAAATGCTTATATGGTCTTAAACAGAGGCTGCTTTAGTCACAGAATGGGATGCCCCCAAAAAAGATCCAGTAGTACTATGCCCAGCAAAAGTGTCTTTATCAGGCCTAATTTCTATGAGAATAAGTGCAAATGGTTATTATGCTATTAAATAGAGGCTGGTGTTGTCACAGAATGGGATGCCACAAAAACCAGTAGTGCTATGCCCAGCAAAAGTGTCTTTATCAGGCCTGATTTCTATGAGAATAAGTGCAAATGGTTATTATGCTATTAAATAGAGGCTGGTGTTGTCACAGAATGGGATGCCACAAAAACCAGAGAGCATGCACAGCAAAAGTGTCTTTATCAGGCCTAATTTCAAATATGATAAGAGCAAATGCTTATATGGTCTTAAACAGAGGCTGCTTTAGTCACAGAATGGGATGCCCCCAAAAAAGATCCAGTAGTACTATGCCCAGCAAAAGTGTCTTTATCAGGCTAATTTCAAATATGATAAGAGCAAATGCTTATATGGTCTTAAACAGAGGCTGCTTTAGTCACAGAATGGGATGCCCCCAAAAAAGATCCAGTAGTACTATGCCCAGCAAAAGTGTCTTTATCAGGCTAATTTCAAATATGATAAGAGCAAATGCTTATATGGTCTTAAACAGAGGCTGCTTTAGTCAGAGAATGGGATGCCCCCAAAAAAGATCCAGTAGTACTATGCCCAGCAAAAGTGTCTTTATCAGGCCTGATTTCTATGAGAATAAGTGCAAATGGTTATTATGCTATTAAATAGAGGCTGGTGTTGTCACAGAATGGGATGCCACAAAAACCAGTAGTGCTATGCCCAGCAAAATTGTCTTTATCAGGCCTGATTTCTATGAGAATAAGTGCAAATGGTTATTATGCTATTAAATAGAGGCTGGTGTTGTCACAGAATGGGATGCCCCCAAAAAAGATCCAGTAGTACTATGCCCAGCAAAAGTGTCTTTATCAGGCCTAATTTCTATGAGAATAAGTGCAAATGGTTATTATGCTATTAAATAGAGGCTGGTGTTGTCACAGAATGGGATGCCACAAAAACCAGTAGTGCTATGCCCAGCAAAAGTGTCTTTATCAGGCCTGATTTCTATGAGAATAAGTGCAAATGGTTATTATGCTATTAAATAGAGGCTGGTGTTGTCACAGAATGGGATGCCACAAAAACCAGAGAGCATGCACAGCAAAAGTGTCTTTATCAGGCCTAATTTCAAATATGATAAGAGCAAATGCTTATATGGTCTTAAACAGAGGCTGCTTTAGTCACAGAATGGGATGCCACAAAAACCAGAGAGCATGCACAGCAAAAGTGTCTTTATCAGGCCTAATTTCAAATATGATAAGAGCAAATGCTTATATGGTCTTAAACAGAGGCTGCTTTAGTCACAGAATGGGATGCCCCCAAAAAAGATCCAGTAGTACTATGCCCAGCAAAAGTGTCTTTATCAGGCTAATTTCAAATATGATAAGAGCAAATGCTTATATGGTCTTAAACAGAGGCTGCTTTAGTCACAGAATGGGATGCCCCCAAAAAAGATCCAGTAGTACTATGCCCAGCAAAAGTGTCTTTATCAGGCTAATTTCAAATATGATAAGAGCAAATGCTTATATGGTCTTAAACAGAGGCTGCTTTAGTCACAGAATGGGATGCCCCCAAAAAAGATCCAGTAGTACTATGCCCAGCAAAAGTGTCTTTATCAGGCCTGATTTCTATGAGAATAAGTGCAAATGGTTATTATGCTATTAAATTGAGGCTGGTGTTGTCACAGAATGGGATGCCACAAAAACCAGTAGTGCTATGCCCAGCAAAAGTGTCTTTATCAGGCCTGATTTCTATGAGAATAAGTGCAAATGGTTATTATGCTATTAAATAGAGGCTGGTGTTGTCACAGAATGGGATGCCCCCAAAAAAGATCCAGTAGTACTATGCCCAGCAAAAGTGTCTTTATCAGGCCTAATTTCTATGAGAATAAGTGCAAATGGTTATTATGCTATTAAATAGAGGCTGGTGTTGTCACAGAATGGGATGCCACAAAAAACAGTAGTGCTATGCCCAGCAAAAGTGTCTTTATCAGGCCTGATTTCTATGAGAATAAGTGCAAATGGTTATTATGCTATTAAATAGAGGCTGGTGTTGTCACAGAATGGGATGCCCCCAAAAAAGATCCAGTAGTACTATGCCCAGCAAAAGTGTCTTTATCAGGCCTAATTTCTATGAGAATAAGTGCAAATGGTTATTATGCTATTAAATAGAGGCTGGTGTTGTCACAGAATGGGATGCCACAAAAACCAGTAGTGCTATGCCCAGCAAAAGTGTCTTTATCAGGCCTGATTTCTATGAGAATAAGTGCAAATGGTTATTATGCTATTAAATAGAGGCTGGTGTTGTCACAGAATGGGATGCCACAAAACCAGAGAGCATGCACAGCAAAAGTGTCTTTATCAGGCCTAATTTCAAATATGATAAGAGCAAATGCTTATATGGTCTTAAACAGAGGCTGCTTTAGTCACAGAATGGGATGCCACAAAAACCAGAGAGCATGCACAGCAAAAGTGTCTTTATCAGGCCTAATTTCAAATATGATAAGAGCAAATGCTTATATGGTCTTAAACAGAGGCTGCTTTAGTCACAGAATGGGATGCCCCCAAAAAAGATCCAGTAGTACTATGCCCAGCAAAAGTGTCTTTATCAGGCTAATTTCAAATATGATAAGAGCAAATGCTTATATGGTCTTAAACAGAGGCTGCTTTAGTCACAGAATGGGATGCCCCCAAAAAAGATCCAGTAGTACTATGCCCAGCAAAAGCGTCTTTATCAGGCCTGATTTCTATGAGAATAAGTGCAAATGGTTATTATGCTATTAAATAGAGGCTGGTGTTGTCACAGAATGGGATGCCACAAAAACCAGTAGTGCTATGCCCAGCAAAAGTGTCTTTATCAGGCCTGATTTCTATGAGAATAAGTGCAAATGGTTATTATGCTATTAAATAGAGGCTGGTGTTGTCACAGAATGGGATGCCACAAAAACCAGTAGTGCTATGCCCAGCAAAAGTGTCTTTATCAGGCCTGATTTCTATGAGAATAAGTGCAAATGGTTATTATGCTATTAAATAGAGGCTGGTGTTGTCACAGAATGGGATGCCCCCAAAAAAGATCCAGTAGTACTATGCCCAGCAAAAGTGTCTTTATCAGGCCTGATTTCTATGAGAATAAGTGCAAATGGTTATTATGCTATTAAATAGAGGCTGGTGTTGTCACAGAATGGGATGCCACAAAAACCAGTAGTGCTATGCCCAGCAAAAGTGTCTTTATCAGGCCTGATTTCTATGAGAATAAGTGCAAATGGTTATTATGCTATTAAATAGAGGCTGGTGTTGTCACAGAATGGGATGCCACAAAAACCAGTAGTGCTATGCCCAGCAAAAGTGTCTTTATCAGGCCTGATTTCTATGAGAATAAGTGCAAATGGTTATTATGCTATTAAATAGAGGCTGGTGTTGTCACAGAATGGGATGCCCCCAAAAAAGATCCAGTAGTACTATGCCCAGCAAAAGTGTCTTTATCAGGCCTAATTTCTATGAGAATAAGTGCAAATGGTTATTATGCTATTAAATAGAGGCTGGTGTTGTCACAGAATGGGATGCCACAAAAACCAGTAGTGCTATGCCCAGCAAAAGTGTCTTTATCAGGCCTGATTTCTATGAGAATAAGTGCAAATGGTTATTATGCTATTAAATAGAGGCTGGTGTTGTCACAGAATGGGATGCCCCCAAAAAAGATCCAGTAGTACTATGCCCAGCAAAAGTGTCTTTATCAGGCCTAATTTCTATGAGAATAAGTGCAAATGGTTATTATGCTATTAAATAGAGGCTGGTGTTGTCACAGAATGGGATGCCACAAAAACCAGTAGTGCTATGCCCAGCAAAAGTGTCTTTATCAGGCCTGATTTCTATGAGAATAAGTGCAAATGGTTATTATGCTATTAAATAGAGGCTGGTGTTGTCACAGAATGGGATGCCACAAAAACCAGTAGTGCTATGCCCAGCAAAAGTGTCTTTATCAGGCCTGATTTCTATGAGAATAAGTGCAAATGGTTATTATGCTATTAAATAGAGGCTGGTGTTGTCACAGAATGGGATGCCCCCAAAAAAGATCCAGTAGTACTATGCCCAGCAAAAGTGTCTTTATCAGGCCTGATTTCTATGAGAATAAGTGCAAATGGTTATTATGCTATTAAATAGAGGCTGGTGTTGTCACAGAATGGGATGCCACAAAAACCAGTAGTGCTATGCCCAGCAAAAGTGTCTTTATCAGGCCTGATTTCTATGAGAATAAGTGCAAATGGTTATTATGCTATTAAATAGAGGCTGGTGTTGTCACAGAATGGGATGCCACAAAAACCAGTAGTGCTATGCCCAGCAAAAGTGTCTTTATCAGGCCTGATTTCTATGAGAATAAGTGCAAATGGTTATTATGCTATTAAATAGAGGCTGGTGTTGTCACAGAATGGGATGCCCCCAAAAAAGATCCAGTAGTACTATGCCCAGCAAAAGTGTCTTTATCAGGCCTAATTTCTATGAGAATAAGTGCAAATGGTTATTATGCTATTAAATAGAGGCTGGTGTTGTCACAGAATGGGATGCCCCCAAAAAAGATCCAGTAGTACTATGCCCAGCAAAAGTGTCTTTATCAGGCCCAATTTCTATGAGAATAAGTGCAAATGGTTATTATGCTATTAAATAGAGGCTGGTGTTGTCACAGAATGGGATGCCACAAAAACCAGTAGTGCTATGCCCAGCAAAAGTGTCTTCATCAGGCCTGATTTCTATGAGAATAAGTGCAAATGGTTATTATGCTATTAAATAGAGGCTGGTGTTGTCACAGAATGGGATGCCACAAAAACCAGTAGTGCTATGCCCAGCAAAAGTGTCTTTATCAGGCCTGATTTCTATGAGAATAAGTGCAAATGGTTATTATGCTATTAAATAGAGGCTGGTGTTGTCACAGAATGGGATGCCCCCAAAAAAGATCCAGTAGTACTATGCCCAGCAAAAGTGTCTTTATCAGGCCTGATTTCTATGAGAATAAGTGCAAATGGTTATTATGCTATTAAATAGAGGCTGGTGTTGTCACAGAATGGGATGCCACAAAAACCAGTAGTGCTATGCCCAGCAAAAGTGTCTTTATCAGGCCTGATTTCTATGAGAATAAGTGCAAATGGTTATTATGCTATTAAATAGAGGCTGGTGTTGTCACAGAATGGGATGCCACAAAAACCAGAGAGCATGCACAGCAAAAGTGTCTTTATCAGGCCTGATTTCTATGAGAATAAGTGCAAATGGTTATTATGCTATTAAATAGAGGCTGGTGTAGTCACAGAATGGGATGCCTCACAGCAGACTTAAGATCAGTTCAGTATATATGCACTGTTAGTTAGTGTAAGCAGCCTGAAAACGCTAACAAAGCAGGCTGGATGAAAAAAAAAAAAAAACTGACAGCCTCCGATTTTCCCCTCCTTTCCCTGTTTTTCGCTTACTTTCTGTCTGTCTCCTGTCTGTCTCCTGCCTGTCTCCAGCCTGTCCCTGTCTGTCCCTGCCTGTCTAACTGTCTGTCTCTCCCTCAGCTACACAATGTTCTGTCTGTCACGAATGCAATAGAGAAATGATGCTGGAAAGCAAGATGGCCGGCCTTAAATATCGCTGTGACGTCACCGGGCTTGCTGGCTGCTGATAGGCTGCATGTGACTGTCCCAGCTTGCACTGGCGCGGGGTTGATGTCTGGACATGTCCCGTCCGCCATCTTAGAATGCCTGTAATGAATCGAATTTTTCCTGAAATTCGGATCGAATCCGGGTTCGTCCGGATCGATTCGCTCATCCCTACATATAATGAGATATTGCAGGCTGAATGCAAGGCAAGGTAAAAGTAGACACATCTGTATTTAATGTGAATCTGCCACCAGGAGAATTCAGAGGAATGTCAGAGGCTTTTGTGCATGTGGTACCAAAGTGGTCCTATCAGGATCAATAGACTAGTATGACTTTGTTGAGAAAAAAATTGGATGATTACAGAAATGTACATGGGAGTGGTGTCTCATTTGAAAAGAAAACAAGAAATAGTGAAAATTTGGAGATGAAAAACATTTTTATAGAAACTGTAATGCACACTGGAAAAAAATTATACATTTACTACTTCCATAATAAATAGAAAGTAAGCTATTTACGATGTTAACAGGACAGGAAATGCCAGCAGGGGTCTAATTTTTATTTGACTCCCAACACAGTCGCAGTGCAGAAAAGTTTGTTTTCATTTTCAAACTCAAGTTTTGGGGCACTGTGCTTGGGATAGAAGGTGACATCATAAACTTTCTATCTGGGTATAGGATCACGTTAAAGTTCTCCAGCAGCTCTTCTTTAGTAAATTTCAGCATTTAACTGCCTCAAAATATAGTATATACATAGTTCTATGCCCTCTGGAAGAACAAAGCGCCCATACCAATGTTCCCTGGAATTTTTCTTAAACCCTGTGCCCAGAAGTAGTTTGGCTAATCGGGCGAGGGAAGTGTCAGGCCCTTGCCCAAATAGAGGACTTCTTGCATATTCTTGCTTGACCTGCCATCTTTATCCGGGTCTGGCTTCCTGCTTGAATTTTTCTCCCTGTCTGGTGGTTTGTTATAAGACCTTCAGTGCTTTCCAGCACCCCTTCCATCTTTTCCACAATCTTGGGGTTTGATTGCACTGCACAAGCCTCATTACCTCTTCATTCTATTTTTCATCTCTGGCACACATCCAAAGGAATGACGTTACTAGCTTGAGAAGTTGGCTTGCTGGAAACCCCCTAGTGTCACAATGAAGACAACAGAGAAGTCATGGAATACTTCGGAAATCTGCCAAAGCCTGCTATCAACACCACCGACTAGGGAGATGTAATCAAGGAATAAGATGGTGGGGAAGACAAGAATCAACACTATATACTATATTTTAAGGCAGTTAAATGCTGAAATTTACTAAAGAAGAGCTGCTGGAGAACTTTAACGTGATCCTATACCCAGATAGAAAGTTTATGATATCACCTTCTATCCCAAGCACAGTGCCCCAAAACTTGAGTTTGAAAATTAAAACAAACTTTTCTGCACTGCGACTGTGTTGGAAGTCAAATAAATTAAACTAGAAGATGATGCAGATAGGATAGAAGATGATGCAGATAGGACTCATTTTTTGGGTTTTTATTAAATTAGTAAATGATTTGGGGGAGCTGTGTTTTTATTCAACCATATCACTATTAGTTTACTAGTTTAATTTAGGCTCGTTCCTCTTAACTGCCCGCATGCCATCTAATTAAGCTCTTATACAGGCATTGAAGAGTTAACTTACACTAGGCCTTGCTGACCCACACCAGCTCATATCTACTGTAAACACTTGCGGAACCCACATATCAAGTGGTGTCAGTATAGTGGTCAGACACTCCATAAAAAGGATGTAAATACTCTATATGATGCAACCTGTCAGTGGAGCACCAGTGACCTCTTATATATTGTATAAGTTATACCAAAGGCAAGCCTGATTGTTGTCCCGTTGTCTTGGACTACACATTGCACTGCCCCAAACTTTAATCCATGTGGACCACATCAGCAGTGTGGGGATGGAAACCAAAATGAGGAAATTATTTTCTTCACTAAGGAGGCAGATAGGAAAGGAAGGACAACGCTGGAGCACTCTATAAGAAGTATGCTACTGTTTTTTTTTTTAATTTCCAATCACCATTCCCATGGTCATTTGGAATTTTTGTAAAGTATATACATACATATTACCTATTAATTGCCCATTACTCAACACTAATCTTACTTACTTACTTATCTTACACAACCAAAAAGCATTGTGTGCCTTTGCATAGATGCTTTTAAATAATCTAAAAGAAATCAGCGGCTCCATGGCTCTCAGTTTAACAGTCACCTTTCCAGGATCACTCTAAAGCTTAAAGTGTGATAATGCATCTCACCTCAGTTAATGGATTTATCAAATACCTTATTTCATGCTTTCTGCTTTTGATTTATGAATTTTGATCCTGGAGACAAGAGTCCTGTGAGTATTGATCGCAGAAAATGTCAGACTAACAGAAGTTCATTTCACTTGTACATGTGGAAGTCTCTGATCCTCTGACAGCTATGTCTTCAGAGAATCAGCTGTCACTGTGCTCGAGTGTCACAATGCCATCGCGGCAGGGGACCTACCCACCCAACAGACAAAATTACACCATGTTATGGAAGAAAATGACAAACAAATGCATGGCTAGGAGTTTGTTCTGTCTGCTGGCTTGTGCTTTCTAATGAAGAAACATGATGTTTATCATGCATTTTAGCGTTCTGGAAAGGAAACAAGTGTATCGTGCATTTGCAAGGAGTAGGTGGGCCCCGGCTGTTTTATTCTCATGCCTGCGACTGTGAAACGCCTGAAAGGATAATGGAATGTCATTCTGCCAGTTCTTTAGCTGATTAGGGACAGTTTGTTTATTGATTGGCTTTCTCCTAGGATATATTATTCTCTCTTTACAATGATAAACTGGCAAAAAAGGCATATATATACACTCCCTGACCATCTCTCTAACATGGCAAACTGTTACATGCATTGTTTTAAATAATGCATTTTTATTGATTATTTATATAATACCATCTTCATCTGTAGCTCGGTAAAAAGTGGTGATTACAGTCAGGATCAAACATTCAGAACACTGTCTAAAACAAGATGCAACAGTTCAAACTCAATGCTATGAAAACCAAATACAACCCTAATTAGCTTGCAGAATATAGGTCAAAGGGGTGGAGACAAAGGAGGGGGATTGCAAGTTGAGTATGGCAGTGCGTGAGTTTTGAGGGTGCTTTTTGAAGACTGAGTGGAGAAGGGCATTCCAGAGTGGGGAGGCACATGAGAAGTCTTGAAGGTGGGAATGCAAAGAAGGGACCCAAATAGAGGACAAGAGAAGCTTGTATCCAGTTGCTGGATTGGTATCGCTGGAATAGAGATGAAATGTGGGATTATATAATTGCGTTTCATTCTGATTATTTAATTTCCAGTGACATTGTTGCTAAAGCAAAATCCATACATGATTTAAAATATAGGTTTAGAGGACATTTATACTATATATATAAGATGCTAGAATGGCTTGGGTGAATTAACCCTGAACATCACTGAATAAGTGAAATATTCTGCTAACTATATTTCGAATATAGTGACCTGTCCCTTAACTTTTAGCACATCATTACAGAGAGGAAGAACATTTATGGAAAAGTACATATTGCTTTATCCATTTTACCTGGCACCTGCATCATACTGAGAGTTAAGGGGCAGGGCATGCTTATTGGCTGACTGGCCCGCACCTACACCTTGGGAGCACCAGAAAGGTGACATTCCTGGTCGAACTGTGGTGATTGGGATGCCCCGCCTGAGAGAAACAACACCCGGTAAAGTGAATTTCCTGGGTGGTGTTCCTTTTTAAGAGGAGCAACCACATCCCTTGAATTGAGATGCTACTGGGGCAGGAAACAAACCTGGGATAGTCAAAATCCTGGCTTTTGTTCTGCTTTAAATAAGATATCTAAGAGAAAGAAGGTTTGAATTTGACAAAATGGCAGTTTGGAATGTTGCTCCTATCATGGTGTTGTGATGTCGCTACCAACACGGTAACTTCAAGGTTATTGTAAGAGCACATTTGTCTTTCACTTTAATGAAGAAGTACTGTACAGTCACAAAAATTTTTTACTTCCTCTACCTCTCTCCAGCATTTGTGCATGTGGTCCTCCTCTGTGTCCCCCTGCTGAAAGCACCAAATCGGGCACCCATATTCATAATCTCACATTTTTTAGCTGTTCTGTGACTGTTGGTGGGTTGCATACTTGGTGACCCCAATTTATTGGCAGTGATCACATGGTGCTGCAAGACTGACAGCCTGCTCAAATGGAACATGGAGGGGGTAAGTACAGAGGTATGGTCCAGGGCTTACGACACAGGAATGGGCACAGTGCATCCAGAATTGAGATGCCCATGTGCTGAGGGGATAGAAGAAGTTAAATATTTACCTACTTTGAGTCTATAAGTCTCTTGGGGTGGTAGGCTATCTCTATATGGGGCATTCTGAATTAGGATGCTCCAGCTTATAGAACCCTGGGGTCACCTGATCGACTCACCCTCTTCCATGACCCCAGACCTTTCTGAATGGCAGGTTCACTTACTCCATCTAGAGTCCCTTGCCACTCTGAGCCCAAAGCAGCTAAAGAAATCTAAATGTAATGAGCACCTACACATGTGCGGTAGATACATGCCTCAGCCTGAGTTTCACCCAGACTAAATTTCTTGATGGCACGGCTGTCCTGTCTTTTCCTGACAGCATAAACAGCCTGGAACGCGGTGAGGTTGGGTTTTTCCCACCTGCCGAATATGCTGACTGTCGATTGTATTCATGTGGTGCTGGTGCCTCTTGTGGCTCAGGAGTATGTGTTTCGGTATGTTTAGTTGCTCATTGGTACTCCTCGTTTGTACTCCAGGCTCCTGTGTTTATGCTAGCCTTTTTTCTGCTCCCTAAAACTTGCTAATCCTTGTTGCTCATTGTGCCCCCTGGTCCATGTGTCCAAGTTGCCCATATTTCTGCTTGCTCCTTGCCTTCTAATCTATTGTTGCTATTGTTTTAAACCGATCCTTTTGTACTTTTCTCTTCCTTAATGTCCAATACCTTGTGAGTCCTGATTTGTGCTTCTTCAGCATGTTGGCTAGATTCCCTGGATCATCCCCCAAAGCATTCATCTTGCAGAGCTCCAGTTTGTATAGTCATTTTGAAAGTGTTGATCTGAGTGGCGGTTGGCTTTTGGTTAAGTCTGTGTATTCTTGTTGTTGTTCTGCATTTGGACTGTTCACCTTGTATGTTGTTGACATCTGGGCCCCATTATTTTAGTTTTTGTTGATTATTGTTGTTGCCTATTTGTCTCCCTCCCTCTGTACTAGTGTGCTCATGTGTCTAGTGTGAGTCCCCATGTGCCCTGTTTCTAGTGAAAATCCTTGGACCTTGTAGTGTGCATTACCTTTATTTTTATTGCCAACTCTGTGTAGTTCCCCTGGGAATCGTGTCCTCATTGCAACCGTGCCCCCTATCTCCTCAGTTTTCCTTTTCTTGGAGTTGTTGCCTGTATTTTGCCCATCTGCACTTGTGGTTCCTTTTACTAGTAGCATGCTGTGTTTATTTTGGTATGAATTTGGTTGGTGTTAATTTATGTTGTTTTTGTTTTTTTCCTTTTAAGAGATTCAGGCTACCCAATCCTGCCCTGACCTGCCCTAATTTTAGCATCCTCAACATTGTGTTTTACCATATATATCTTGGGGTTTTGCAATTTGTTAAGTGTAGTTTCTGTGGCTTTGTTCAATATGCAATAATAAATTACAGTGTTTGTTTTGGCATCTATTGCAGCCGCCTACCTTGTCTGTGTGGAGAAAGGTAAACATTAGTGTCTGTTTTTGGTCATAGTCCCACAGAGCAAAGAAATGTCTTCATTTCATTATCTTCAACATACACATCCCCCTGTCCATTTCTATCTGCTCATTGCGGCCTAATATTTACCTCATCTAAGGGTCTCATTACTGTGGCTGGGGCTGGTGGATGGTGCAGGTCTTGACGGTAGTTCTGGGGAGGCACGGGAGTTGGGGCTGCTTGAGCCACAATGGTAGCCACAGGTGGAGGTAGGGCTGCTGCCAGGGTGATTGATACAATGAAAGGGAAAAGCCAAACACATTCCATAGCTGCACTTCTTCAGCTACTCAACATGGGTTCCACTCTGGACCCCACAGCTAGGTGTGCCCACCAAACCTTGGCCAGCATTTCAATTAGCCAGTTTACAGGACAATTATAATCCAAACTCTGGGTGTTAGTTGGCCAAAAGTGTGGGCGAGCCAAGGACTTGCAGTTTTGGCATGTGTCCAAACACTCATGTTTGTGCCAACTCTTTGTGCCCCCCCCCCCCCCCCCGTGCAAATGTGTATTGTGGAAGCAACTTTTACCAGTGGTGGGAACGTGGCAACGAACAGTGTTGAGGGTCCCTGACACTCCCTGTAGGTGTCGGGGTGCACCATACCCACCCACTCCTCTGCATGGCTAAACTCCAAATTTATATGCAGGCCACCACCAATACCAACCTAAAAACAAGCACAAATGGATAAGGTTTTGAGTGGTCCTATATGTGACCCTGAAGCAGCCCTCTTGGACCTCACCACTTACCCCACAACTCGTCTCATGTTGATTTTGATCCGGACCGTTTTCAGATCGTCCCATTTTTTGTAGGCCTGCTTCCTTGACTTCTGGCCCCCACATAGGTGACAGTGTGGGCAATCTGTGTCCAAAGGCCATATCGCACTGCTTAGGGGTAGTGGGGGACTGGGCCCCAGCCAGCCTGCCAAGTTGGCCAACACCCCATTGAGCAGGACCTTCAACCGGACGTCAACGAATCCCCCGATTAGCTCCCCCCTGCTGAGCTCACGGCCAGTCTGTGAGGTAGATGCTGGTGACTGGTGGGATCTGAGGATGGAGAGCCACTGAGTCCACTCCCAGGCCCAGAGGGGGTGGTGCGCTGGTTGCTTGCAGGGAAGTGTGCACCCCTGGTGGAGGTTCTTCTGCTCCGCCTTGTGCTCCACCATGGTCTCCAGTGTGGTCTCTGCAGTGGTGCCCGCACAGGGGTCTGCACTGGGCTCCAGTGTCCAAACTTGAACAGGGTGTGCTGGGAGTCCGGAAGCCCTGGGTCCTGTGGCTGACTCACTCAAAGTGACAAGTGTGGCTGGCAGCGGGGGAGTCCCTACAAGACTAGGCAGAAGCATGTAAGAACATAGAAGAAGGTGAGTGACAGTGACAGATGCCCCACCAGGAACCAACTGGGAGAAGGTCACAAAACAGCCATGAACATGGCATGGGATGCCCCTGAAGGAACCGACTGGGAGAAGGTAAGTCACAATACAGCCATGAACATGGGATGCCGCTGAAGGAACCATGAAAAACAGGATGAAGAAGGTGAGTGTCAGTGCAGCCATGCACACTACATAGGGTGCCCCTCAAGGAAATAACAGGGAGAAGGTAAGATATATATATATATATATATATATATATATATATATATATATGATATTTTGAAAATTCGATTCTGACTATTCTCCGAATTTTCCAAGAAATTCAGGATTGTTAATGAATTTTCATGAAGCGCTCTTGAAAACAATATATATATATATATATATATATATATATATATATATATATATACATATACTTACCTCTGTCCCTGTTCCAGTGCTGGGCAATGCCCTCATCCTCAGACCCAGCAGGTGCATTCAGTAGGACAGAGAACACAGATACAGACTGACGGCAGCTCACTCAGTATTAAGAAGCACCTTCCTGCAGTACGAAAGAGCTGCAGAAGCCAGAAGCAGGATGGAAGATCTGTGTCCCTGCTGAAGACAACCGAAAGTGGTGTGGGCAGAGTGCACTTTAGGGGCTGGTAGCCTTTAGGGCCAGGGGGTGTCCACTCCCAGCCTTGCTGGTGCCCGTGCTGGTTTAGCTGGACAAGGGAGACCCCAAGCTATTTTTTTAAACATTTTAAGAGCTTAACCCACATAGTATCTATGTCCTATGCCCCACTGAAGACATTGGTGTGTATGACATAGATCCTATGCCCTAACTGTGGCTGCCAGCTGTCTGTGATTACAATCCAACGGATTCCTCTATTCAGTGAATGGCCTGACCCATGCAATTTTCATTTTTAAATATAAAAGAAAGGAATACATTTATTTCTATACTATTGCCGTATTATTAGTATACATGGTCTGAGCTATTGGGTGGCTATGAGTATGTATTTTTTTTTCATAAATATTCATGATACACCGAGGGTGTGATTCATGCTGGTCGCCATAATTTGCTGCTTTTAGCTAAATTATTATCAGTTGTTAACGCTATTGTTGACTCTGACAAGGTAGTTGTATGAGTGTTAAAGTGTATGCTGCTTAAGAGGACTTAACCCCATACAGATGTTGTCAAATAGCTGTGCTCCAAGAATTACATGAGAGCCGCCATCTTGGATCACACCTGAGGTCCCTGATTACACATGATTACACATGAGTGGGGGGATGGGGGAGAGCCTTTGATAGTACACAGACACACTGTAGTTGAGCTGGGAGCTTCCTTATGATGAGCCCAACCAGCCAGAGAGAGATGTATCTGTTTCCACACTGAATGTTAGAAAAAATGCTGGCTTCATTGAAGATTAGCATGGAGGCTGTGTGTGTGATATTGTCTCTTCACACAGGAAAGGCTAGAGCTTGGGGTTTTGCAATACGCAGCCCACACCAAACTGAGAGAGATTTAGGGATATGCATCTCTCTCTGGGGGATAAATGTAACTACAGTATGTATCATTCAATGTAAGTCAAGCTGTGGAGTTGTTTACAATATTGATACAATGATACTAGAGCCTTCTGAGCAGTGATGAATCATTACAGCTGATGTCTTTTTACGTTATAAGCATTATTTCAAAGACATTTAGGCTAATTTTGACTGTAGAACTGGGTTTTTCACAAACAGGCCTGTCAGAATGGTGGCAAGATCGCTGCCCTCATGCAGTTCAATAGCATAGAATCTCCCTGTTATCTCACAATATCTGAGTAAAGCCCTCTCAAATATATTATATCACTGATTGCAAGAGACAGTATTTAGGGAAGGAATTTGCTAAACTTTGATTTTTTTGACTGGAGGTCTGCTTTAACTGCCGTAAACCAGTGAAAATTAGTGGACTATCATGCTTGACTAGGTTGACTTATGACATGCTTCGTTGGCTAACACCACTTTCCCCAAAAATGTGCAATTCTATTTGCTAGAACCTCATTTATGAAGTGCACCTTGTGGTGCATTTGGCTTCTTTTTGGTAGCATATGTGTGTGCCTTGGAGCACAAGCACCTATTTATATTTTTCTGCTGCTATTATTTCAGAATGGTGCTGTAAGTCAAAATGTCAGATGTTAAATAATCAGCTTGTCTGCTCTGCGACAAAGTGCGCACCTTGTGTTTTTTAACCAAAACAACCCTTTACATATGGAATACTCCCAACAAACCATATATTTCCTGAAAGTACAGACATTAAGCTTTCTAGGTGTACCTAGCTTGTTGTAGTAGACTCATCTTTCTGGAAGTAATCTCTCAAAGAATTCTTTGGTTGCACAGGGTTTCCCTAAGAAAATAACTAATAAAGTGGAATAAACAACATATTTTTCCAAAACATTAATATGCAAACAAGAAAAAACAAGCGAAATCTGAAAGCATAAGGTCCCCTGAGCAGAACAATCTCCAACATAAATAGCTGCATTTAACCCTTTTAACTGCTTGCCTACTTGAGGTTTGGAGGCTGATTAAAGACTAGCGCCACGTACTGCCATTTTTGTGTCTATGTAGCGGTGCTGCAAGTTTACGCTGTATATGGGTGTCTGCCGCTATAACGTAGCTTTGGCGCTGGACAAGTGACACTGTAGTATCCTGACCAGCATTAACAAATGTGATACCTGGAGGGAGCTGTAGAAGCGCTCTCCCTCAATCAATGTATAAGTAGCACCCCAAGGGAAAGCTGCCCAAGGCGATGCTACATATAAAAACAGGACAGCACAGCAGCAAATGATCGGTAGCACCAGTTAAGTGCACACAACGCTCGGTGTTGAATCTCATATTTAGCGTTGGTGCTCTAAAACTGGGCGTTCTATCGACGAGCGCCGGATGTCTGTTTCCAAACACATATACACCAGCACCAGAGCTACAACACATGGAATTACATCATTTCAACACTGTAACACTGACACTGCAATGGCAGATCAACACATACTATTCTGGCAAAAATTAAATAAATAAATGACAATATAAGTCTTTGGTTGCTGTCCAGGAGAGCGAAAACAATCATCATATGATAAAAAATAGGGAAAAAGTGGATCTAAACTCCATTTATACACAAACAAATTAAAGACCATAGAAATGTATGGGAGAGCGCTACGGAGTGACGTATGCTACGTGGCGCTGTATGTTCGTGTGGCGCTAGTGATACATGTGACGCACCCTCATTTTTCAAAATGTTGTGCTATGTTTAACTGTGATTTTTTTCAGGAATTTCCAGGAAAATTATATATATATTTTGCGGCAGAGTTTAGGCTTTAACATGAAATGTCTGGTTTGTAATTTTCCACAGTATTTTTGAGTGGGCTAGCAGCGGTGACTGCAGGGGGGGGGGGAGTGCTCCTTTCAGGCCTTCTATTCACTGTGGAAGAGCCTGGGGGGATCGGAGGCCCCCCAGTGAAGAGGAGACCTGGAGAAAGGGATTGCAGCTGCAGGTGAGTAAATGTCATCCCTTGTTTTAAGAGTTTAAGAGTTAAATAAATAAATTACAATATAAGTCTTTGGTTGCTGTCCAGGAGAGCGAAAACAATCATCATATGATAAAAATAGGGAAAAAGTGGATCTAAACTCCATTTATACACAAACAAATTAAAGACCTGGGGAAAGGAATTGCAGCTGCAGGTGAGTAAATGTCATCGTCTTTTTTTTAAGAGTTATCGGTGGGAGCCAAGGTTGGGGGCTATTCTGGGCCCTCTCCTGAAACCAGAAGAGCCCCAGGTGGAATCAGATGCACCCCGGGTGAAGTGAAGACCCGGCTGGATCGAACACGGGGTCAGGGGAGTGTTTTTTTTTTACTTTATGTATCCAGACGGATAACTACACATAACTCTCACATGCTTGGCACTTAACAGCAGGAGAGACAACCTCGTGAGAGTTACATGCTTGGAAACAGAAGGTTTAAAGGGATTGTCCAGCCAAAAATAAAAAGGGGCTAATCACATTTGTTCAGCGCAGCTCGACCACCCAAATCCATACAACTTACTTTGCCCCTTGAGGTCCTTTCTGGTCCAAGATGGCTATGTGTTGGTTTTACACCCTGCATTCGTTGCAATGGAGTGGGTGGTGCCAACACAGGGATATGCAGGCACCCCCCCCCCCCATTAACAATGGCAAAGGATATGTGAGTATCTTAGGAAGTTAGAATAGTGAGTGATACACATTTGTCTTTTCCATAGACAGAAATGATCTAGGTCAGGGGTACTCCAATTCTTCTTTTTCTGTAAAGGTACACCTTCTCGGGTCTGTCATAGGGTGCAGGACCTAGATGAACACCAAAAGCAAAGATGTAATCTTGTTACCATCTTGAAAACTTTGTAGAACTATTTAGACTTAAATTGTACAGCCTGTATGAAAGAGAGGACTTGATTGAGATCTTTAAATATGCACTATTACAAAAATGGTCCAATGATAAGAATCCATATAAATATGCTGGCTGGCAGGAGGAGAGTTCACCTATACACTCGGCATTAAGAAATATTCAGCCAAGCTTGCAAGCTTGGTTTTTTTTTTATTTTAATGGAAGGAAGAGGAAATCATTCCTCTTGGACTTTAGTCATACCACAAGAGAACAAACCACAAGCTTGACAGGAGTTTTATTCATTTCGAATGTATAACCGACCCCTCCCCTAATTAGCTGTCATGTTTATATGGATTTTTAATATTACAAAATTTCACAATAGTGTTCCTTAAAGACAGAACAAGTAAAGATCGGGAACAAAGTTAGAAAATATTATTTTACAGAAAGAGTAGTAGATGCTTGGAACAAACTTTCAGCAGAGGTAGTTAAAAAATCAACAGTAAGTGAATGCACTGTAAACATGCTTGGGATAAGCACACATCTATCCTAAGATAAAGACACATACACATAAAGACAAGAGCAGACTAGATGAACCATATGGTCTCCTTCTGCCTTCAACATTCTGTAGTAGCTAAATAAATCATCCACAAGCTGAACCTAGTTGTTAAAGATGATAAATTGTCTAGTACAGTATAAATTATGTTTCTTTTGTTTTGCACATTACCAGAACAATTTGATATTGTTTTATGTGCATAGCATTATTTACATTTTTAGATTCTCCTGTATATGCTGTGGCTTATGTCAACAGTTTGCATTTTTTTATGGAGGCAACCTGCCTGAGTGTAAAGTTGTGAAAAATGCTGACCTTTGAATGATAATGCAACACTGATTACACCTTATATGCAGATAGTTTTCCTTTGTTTTCTCTGTCGGTAGCTTGTGAATTACAGACAGTGGGATGTCATCATTATATACAATATAGTGTTTCAGTATAAAATACGATCATAATTGCTAATGCACCTTCTTTATGGATAGGCATTGATTATCACATTCTTAATGGATTATTAGATATTATTTCTAGCATAACTTGTAGATAATTAACGTAATGCATTTTCAGATCAGTAAATGTGATTTTCATTAGCGAGGTATGATTGATGTCTTGAGATAACATTGAGATAAACAATGTTCCTCTGGAGTCAGGGGAATATTATTGTAAGCCTAATTAACTCATATAAAAGAATTATGGCAGAGTTTTCAAAACTAAGTGCTTGGAGCTTTTGCATAGGAGCTTCTGAGTTCAGAACAGAAGATTTGTAAATCTGTAGATGAATTGCTCTTGCCTCTTGCACCTAGCACTTGCTAGAGGTGGGTGTATATGCAGCTGGTGGTGCACTCTCTCCAGTCAGAGAAGTTGAATTGAGCCCAGGGCATTGATTCATTGCCTGTCTGAGCATGCACCATGGGAGCACTGGAAGGGTGAGGTTTACAGGCAATCTGTGGAGATGGGCAAAGGGGGTGGGAGTAGCTCCATCACTATTATTTATACAAAATTATTATCATCATTATTCAGGGCCTGGGAACCAATTTACCGCCCAGTTTAACCCTCTCATCATCCAAGTATTAAGCACCAAACATGTCTAACTGTGTGGAAAGACAGAGATTTGGTTGCACATATCTGCAGATACAGTGTGGCTTCCACTTTGTTCAGTTTGAATTGCCATGAACACACACAGAGAGGGATTCAGCCACTATGGATCTCTCCCTATGGAGTGTTCTAAAGGGAGGCTGGCAGCTTCCCAGGTGAGTAGCTCTGGCTGCATTGCATGTCCCAACTTTGGGGACTCAAAAATAAGAGTAGGGACCACACTAAACACAGAGTGCATTGCAGGGGCAGTGTGGCTTCCACATGTATCTGCAGATATGTGCAACCAAATCTCTGTCTTTCCACATAGCTAGACATGTTTGGTGCTTAATACTTGGATGATGAGAGGGTTAAACTGGGCAGTAAATTGGTTCCCAGGCCCTGAATAATAATGATGATAATTTTGTATAAATAATAGTGATGGAGCTACTCCCACCCTCTTTGCTCAATCTGTGGAGATACACATAGTGGGGCATCCAAAATTAGTATGCCCCTCAAGGAAGGAACAACACCCGGCAAAGAGAAAATCCTGGCTGTCGTTCCTCATTTAAGTTAATCTGCTATATTCTTGCTTCATCAGTTTGTGCTCCCCTTTGGCTGGACAATCAATTTAAATTCTCTAAGACTAGTGAAGAGCAGACCGAATTCCAACCTGAACCCCATTGAAGTCGATGGGGACCCAAATTTGGGGGCACCCAAATGGCTGTAAAATGGGGATAGTAAGAGGGCTGCAAATGACGCCAGTGCGGTTGTCCTGCACAAACTATGGTAGGGAAAGTACTCAAAACAATAACAGAAAACTAAAAAAATTAAGAAATTCATGAATTAAAAAAATGAATAACAAAATATAATTTTTTTTTTAACAGGTGTTAGTGGCCAATTTGGGGGTAACACAAGGGCAATTGCCCTGCACAAAAAAGGGTAGGGAAAGTAATGAAAAGAATAACATAAAAAAAAGAAACGCATACATAAATAATTAAAAATAAAATGTTTTTTTTTTACAGGCATCAGAGGTCCAGGGGGAGGAGGAGGAGGAGGCAGATGTGGCAGTGTAGGTGGAAGAGGTGGCAGAGGAGGAGGTAGTCAACACTAAAACCATAGCCAAGTCCCATGGGATCCATGCCTGGTTCATCTTAGGTAATGTAAGGATGTCCACGTTGGCTGTTGATAGATGGATCCTCCTGGCAGTGATGACACCCCCTGTGCTGTTGAAGACACATTCTGATAGAACACCTGCTGCAGAGCAGGCCAGCACCTCCAATGCATAGAGGGCAAGCTCTGGCCATGTCAAATTTAGCAACCCAGAAATTGAATGAGGAGGGCCCATTGTCAAAGTCTGCCTCATGGTACTATGGGCTGTATGCGATAGTGGTGGATGTGGCGGACAACGAAATTAGGTGTTCCACATTGTGGCCATGCTCACCCTCCCTTGTGTGGTGATGCCGGTGCCCCTGCAGCATTGGCGACTTGCTCCTCCTCGGCCTTGTGTCACCACTGAGCCTTCAAATTAATCTGGGAACTCTGCTAATAGTGCTTCCACCAGAGTGCATTTGTACTCCCTTCCTGGAGTGGGTGGAAGACAATCTCATGGAACTGATAGCACTGTGTGTCATATAATCAACGACTGCTTCAACTTGTTCTGGCCTCACCACTCTGGCAGCAGTACTGGGGCCTACACAAAGATGCTGCAAACCCTGGCACCTGCTTGCACCAGAGGAAGAAATAGCAATCACAGATGAGACACGTCCTTAACCTGCAGCACCAGCTTCATCACCATCACCATCACAACTAGCACACCATGGCCATTTTCCTGTTCCTTATTTGCTGCTTTCTACACTGTTGGTCACAGTGTAATGGAAGCCTGTCCCAGGAAATACAATTAAATCGAAGAAAGTTCAAATGTGGTTTACAATACACACTAACTGTAGAATGTAGATAAAATGTGATATAAAACATACACTGGTTGTAAAATGTAGATCAAATATGGTATACAATTCACACTTATTGTAGAATGGAGATCAAATGTGGTATACAATTCCCACTAACTGTAGGATGTAGCTTAAATGTGGTATACAATTCCCACTGATTATACAATGTAGATCAAATGTGGTATACAATTCCTACTAACTGCAAAATGTAGATCAAATATGCCAAACTATTCCCACTGACTGTAGAATGTAGATCAAATTTAGTATACAATTCCCACTGACTGTAGAATGTAGATCAAATGTGTTTCACAATTCCCACTGATTGTACAATGTAGTCTCACAGAGAATTCTAAGTTCTAAAACTTACCTATAAACCTCTCTCCATCCAAACTCCTTCTTACATGTATTCTGTAATCCAATGCTATCAACCTAGACGTAACCTTCACTTTGCCTTTTACCTTCTCCCGCCCTCCACCCTGGTCATTAGGTCTTCTCATGTACCTTTCCGCTTGGAATACCCTCCCCCATTCAATCCAACATCCAAAGCTTTAAAAAGTGACCTCAAATCCACCTCCTTTTTCCTTTAAACTATAAGCTTGAAAAGGTCAGGGTTTTCTGTCCTGTTGTATCCTACTCTCGACTTTTGCTTTAAATATTTGATGCATCCAGGCTGCAAGTATCTATGTACTATACGTTTTAACCTATCTGTAATTTCTACATTGTAAATTGCTGTAGAGGAGGATGGAGCTATAGAAATAAATAATAACTTTCCTTTAAATATCCTAATAAGAATTTGGACTGTTCTTGCTTTATTTTAGAATAATACATGAGATAAAACAAGGTGTGATTCTAAGAAAGAAGAACATTACATGAATGAATAAATGATTAAACTGACTCATATGCTGGGCATTAACAACTAAAATGTTACCTCCAGGGAGTTAGAAAGATTCAATGACTGTACAATGTACTTAACAATTAAAATAGAATAGACCCTCCCCCATCCCCTCTTTTCTCTAGCTTCTTGTTATTTTCTTTCTCCTGTTTTCTATTCTTCAATTTCTTCTTTCTTTATTCTCTATGGGCCAACCTAAAGGAAAACTCCCTTTTTGTAAGGGTTTTGGTGTTCAGCCTTATTGCTTTCCTCTTCTGAAATGTAAAATGTGATTTACCTATCAGCATGTTGCTTCAAAGTTTCTTATATTCCTGTGTGTCTGTCTTGGTAAAGTACGAGTAGCTTTCTTGACCTTCAATAAGCTTCTAGCATCCTTTGCTCACTACAAACCCTATATTCCTTCAACTGTAACAGGTGTGTTTATTATCAGCTTTGGCTAAACAAAGCAACAGCAATCACCCTTTTCACCTGAGAATGCTGCTAGCAACCCTTTAGCCACTGGAACACAAGACCGATACCCCCCCATCTGAAGATATTTAAATAATGCAGATGGTGTTAACTTTGTCATGTCTGCCCTGGCCAATCAGATGATTACCAAGGCAGAGTGTCCTTTTAAGGACATTTATTTAGGGACACTGGCTTCAATGAGGGATGGATATGTTGTTAAGAACGCTATTGTCCTTGTCAGGACATTTATTCAGGGACAGCAGCTGGAGTGAGGGTCATAATAACATAACAAATAGTAATTCAGTGTCCACTAGTTCAGGCTACTTGGCAGTCACTGCAATTTAATATCAAGTAATACTGGATTATAACTTTGCTCAGAGTACTGTGCTGTCATTGCAGTTTAATATCAAGATATAGCAATTATAACCTTGGTCATTGCATTTTAATATCAAGTAATAGTGGTGTATACCCTTGCTCAGGCCACTGTGCGGTCATGGCAGCTTAATATCAAGTAATAGTAATTATACCTTTGCTCAGGCCACTATGCAGTCATTGCAGTTTAATATCATCCTTGCTCTGGACACTGCTGTCATTGCAGTTTAATATCAAGTAATAGTGGGGGTATACGCTTGCTCAGAAGACTTGGGTGTCATTGCAGTTTAATATCAAGTAATGGTGATTATACCCTTGCCCAAGCCACAGTGCAGTCATTGCAGGTTAATATCAAGTCATATTGAGGTATACCCTTGCTGAGGCCACTGTGCAGGCATTGCAGTTTAATATCAAGTAATTATACCCTTGCTCAGCCCACTGTGCGGTCATTGCAGTTTATTATCAAGTAATAGTGATTATACTCTCACTCAGGCCACTATGCGATCATTGCAGTTTACTATCAAGTCACAGTGGGGTATATGCTTGCTCAGAACACTTGGGTGTCATTGCAGTTTAATATCAAGTAATAGTGGGGTATACCCTTTCTGAGGCCACTGTGAGGGCATTGCAGTTTAATATCAAGTAATATTGAGGTATAACCTTGCTGAGGCCACTGTCCGGGCAGTGTTATTAGAGTATACACTTGCTCAGGCCACTTAAGGGTCACTGCAGTTTAATAACAATTGTTAGTGGAATATACACTTGTTCAGTCCATGTCAGGCCTAAAAAAACATAGTGTGTAGTAATGTGTAAAGTGTGTCGTGTACACTGAATTAGGCCACTTGAGTAATTGAGTGTCCACTAGTTCATGCCTCAGGCTTTTTTTTGTTTAATAACGAACAGTAATTGAGTGTCCACTTGCTCAGGCCAATTAGTTGCTACTGCTATTTAATAACAAGTATAAGTGGAGTATCATTTGCTTAGGCCATTTAAGGGTTAATGAGTGGGAAATGTGTACCACAATTGATCTACATCCTACAGCTTAGTGACAATTGTATACCACATTTGATCAACATTTCACAATCTGTGTAGATTGATCAGTCTAGATCAAGCACATTTGATTGACATATCAGATGTTTGCCAATAATATGCTTGGCTAGATTTAATGACAAACATCATGCACAGGTTTTCCTAGCTTCAGTGACTGGTGGCAAAAATTGCAAATGACCTTTACTCCTCCTCCTGGGACTCGTGCCACCACTGAGCCCTCAATGTCATTTGGAACTCTGCCAGTAGTGCATTTGTAATCTCTAATGCAGGCAACTATGTGGTCATTCCACAGGCACTAGAGCATGTAGTGGTTTATGTGAGTTAAGCAAAAACTGTCCTCAGTGGGAGGTGTCTCCTCCTCTGCATCCCCCTAGCCATGCTCCAGTGAGGCCTCCAAAACTGTCCTTTGGATGGTCACTGTCAGCAACCCACCCTGTAAACCACATGTGGACTTGCCTGACACCTGTGTAAATGTGCCTTACTCTTTCTCTTCTGCTTCCTCCTGTGGCACCATTACATCCTTCATCATGTCCTGAAGTGTTTTTTTTCTAGCAGGCGAAGGATAGGGATGTTAGCCCTGATGATGGCATCAGCACTGACCATATTGGTGGCATATTGGAAGCACTGCAGCACAGCATGAATGTACCTAATGGAGGCCCACTCATTGGTGGGGAAGTGCTGCTAGTCTGCACTTGTGACTTTTTTACCCGGCATATTGGAGCCGAAACATTATCGCCTGCTGCTACTCACACACCCTTTCCAACATGTACAATGTGGAATTTCATCTGGTGGGCAAGTCACATATGAGGCGGTGGGTGGGAAAGCCGAAATACCTCTGCAATGCAGACAGGTGAGCGGTAGCAGGGTGGGAATGCACTTGTGTGTGAGCACATGCTACACACTTTATGCAGCAGCTTTGGCATTCCTGGATAATGAGCCAGTAAGCTCTGCAATACTAAGTTGAGCACATGCACCAGGCCCGGGATATGCATCAACCCTCCTCCGGCCCAAGGCTGCTACAAGGTTTGGCCCTTTATCGCACACCACCTTACCAGGCTTCAGGTCCAACTGCAGTAGCTACTCATCTGTCTGGTTCTGGATGCCCGTCCACAGCTCCTGGGCTGTGTGGGATCTTTCACCTAGACAGCTGAGCTGAAAAAATAGGGGGGGGATAAAAAAAAGAAAAAATTATGATTATAATACTAACAATGTTTGCTTTGCAGATTTCTGGCCATGGACGTGGTGAAGATTATTCAGTGTCCCACCTTCCTGAAATGTTGAGTTTTTGCAGCTCCACGGAATACAATAGCGCTCTGTATATAAAGAATAATAATACTAAAAATGTTTTTTGTTTTCTTTGCAGCTTCCTGGTGAACTGGAACTTGTTGCACTATGTGCCATCTAGTCTATCAATGCTTCAACTTGGTCTTGCTTCACCATTCTGGCGGCGGTATTGGGGTCTACAAGAATACGTTGCCAAACCTGCTGCCTGCCTGCATCAGGGGATGGTGTAGCAGGCCCAAATCTAATACGTCCTCTCCCTGCAGCATTAACTCCATCACCAGCAGCAGTAGCTCCACTGCGGCCACATCCCTGTCCCTTATTTGGCCCGTTCTCCTCAGTATATCAGCCACCTGTCCCTGAAAGTGTCCTGAAATGGACACTTAGAAGGTGTTTTTCTCTCCACTTCAGTATATGAGCAGCCTGTCTTTGAAAGTGACCTGAAAAGGACAGCTAGCAGGGGTTTCTTTGTTCCTAGCTGTCCCTAAGTATGTGAGCCACATGTCCATGGATGGGCAATGAAATGGGCAATTAGCTTTGGAAATTAACCCCCCTCCCCATTATTAAAGAGAAACAGGATGTATATTTTAAAGTAAAACAAAAGTACTTTTCCTATCCAATTTTGTGCAGGGTAATCACCCAGGTGATACTTTCCGATTTGGCCTCCGACACCCATAAAAATACGATGGACCTCTTGATATGGTTTGGGTGGAAGCTGTTATGGTTAAGGTATGTAGGTCTGTCTGTGGGTTTCAGGTAGATGGATGTTTGTAAGTCCTTCCCCTTAACACAAATGGTGGTGTCAAGGAGATTTCTATTGGTGACTGAGTGAGTTTCAAAAGTATTATGGGATGGAAGACATTAAAGTTCATGTGGAAATCAGTGAGGTATTCCTGGCTTGCAGACCAGATAATTGGAATGTCCTTTATGTAGCAAAAATATGCCATTGGTCTAGTGACAGGAACTCCTCTTCCAGTTATGCCATAAATAAATTTGCATATTGTGGTGCAAATCTTGAGCCAATCCAAGACCTTGGACAGCACACATCCTTGTTAACTAGCAAAAATCTAGTTAAAAACAAACTTCTCAGTTGGCACACTAGAGATGAGCGAACCAAACTCCTGAGTGAGAGTCAGGGGAACAAAGAGGGAAGGATTTCTAAATTCTTTTTAGTGGCAACCAAATTTTTCTTTGAAATCCTTAAATAAAAAAGTAAAGACTCAACTGCTCTCTCACTGTTCTGTCCTGTGCTGCTCTCCAGTTGCTGTCCCACACTGCTCTCCACAGCACCCATTGCCCTGCTGCAGGTAGGAGGTCTTTATACTGGCGAGTGAGCTGATGTCAGCTTGACTCCAACTCCGTTGGAATAAAAGGCACTGCAGAGGGAAGCGTGATGTCAGAGCCAAAGAGATCGACAGAAGCCAGGCAGCTCTGCTCAGCACCCAGTTATCACAGATCTCCGGCTGTCGGGAGCAGCGGCAGACAGTGCGGGACTTAAGAATCAGCAATGGTTTCGGAGGTAAGTATGGGAAAACATAATAAAATACTCTTGTGAGTGGTGTTCACACTTTGTGAACTGGTAAATGGTCTTTGAGACCCTTATACCAGTTCACAGGGCAGGAGTGGCTGGTAAGTCATCTGCCAGCAAGTGGGTGACTTGCCATAACCCCCCGCCCCATTAGTATGTAAGGCTGAATAAAGACTTTAGTCCATCCAGTTCAGCCTGTTTATCTCCTTCCAGTGGTCTAGTAGCCATAGCCGGAAATATTACATGCGTCCACCGAAGCCCACAGCCTGTAAGGGGTATGCAGGCTGGTAACCTGGAGACAGGTGCAGTTTTTCCAGGCCATGTTTTTAATATGTAGGGGGCCAGGAAACACAATGGATGGTTTTTAAAGAAAAAAACAATGCAAGGTTCACATATGGAGTGAGGGGGTAAGTCAAGTTACATAGTTACATAGTTAATACGGTTGACATATGTCCATCAAGTTAAACCAAGGGTGTTGGGGTAAGGGAAGTAATTTTTTTTTATTTTATAGGTGGAAGTTATTTTTATTTTTGTTTTTTACTGATAACCGCTATGTTATTTTCTTCTAAATAAGCATCTAATCCTTTTTTGAAGCTGTCAGCGGTTGATGCTGTAACAAGCTTCTGTGGGAGGCTATTCCATAGATTTATAGTTCTTATGGTAAAAAATGATTGTCGCCTCCGGAGATTACATTTCTTTTTTTTCCAGTCGAAGGGAGTGCCCCTTGTCTTTAAAAAGGATTTTACCTGAAATAGTGTTTCCCCATATTTTTTGCATGGGCCATTTATATATTTATACAAGTTAATCCCCCCTCAGTCTTCTCCTCTCAAGACTAAACAGATTTAATTCTTGTAAACTTTCCTCATACCTAGTATGCTTCATTCCTCTTATTTGTTTGGTGGCTCTCCTCTGCACCCTTTCCATAATCAGAGCGTCCTTTCTATGAATGGGTGCCCAAAACTGGACTGCAAATTCCAGGTGAGGGCGCACCAGTGCCTTGTAAAGAGGCAAAATTACATCCCTATCCCATGATTCCATGTCTCTTTTAATGCATGATAGTATCTTGGTGGCCTTGGAAGCAGCTGCTTTACATTACATGCTGTTATTTAGCCTGTGATCTACCAGTACCCCCAGATCCTTCTTAACAAATGACTCTCCCAGTTTTACTCCCCCGAGGACCCCGATGTGGCCTTCAGGTTAGACCCCAAGTGCATGACTTTTCATTTTTCCACATTGAACTTCAAGTTAGTTTACTGTCCCTGCACAAAGTTGCAATGAGGGGTTTAGGTCGAGTGGTTGCAAACCTGTGCGGCACAGTCTAAAAGACTCCAGGACTCACGCTAGGCTGTCCCAGGTCATCCAAAGTCGAGATGACCAACTGTATAAAACCCCCCAGGGCGGTAAACTCAAATTTTCTGGATGGCTGTCTGGATTCGCTGTCTGTGTTAGCAGTCGCATCTTTGGGTTCCATGTACCAATGATGCACTGTGGCCACTCTGGTCACATCAGTCGGCATTCTTAAGATCAGCCAATCAGGGATCTCAGAACTTCCAGGTGTGTGTGGCCTTGGCAGCGCAAAAAACTTTTTTTTAAGCTTAGCCACTGCCAAGCCGGTGACACCTAGGAAATCAGGTACAAAGGATGGGTCGAATGCCTGGGGAGGGGGACTGTAAATATTTTTTTGTCTGCTTTAGGCCAATGTTACATGCAGGACTGGTGCTGGCCCTGGGTGGAACAGGTTTTTGGGGTAGCCTTGCAATATGTCTGTGGCTATTCAGGGCAGCAAAGTAACAGCCCAAGATAATCACTAGGATGTTAAAATAAATCAGCTCATTCCAAGCCTAATTTGTGTGACCTAGCTTATACTCCAGTCATCCAGTCAAACATCATATTAACACATTTTAAACTGAAATAAACTATAATATACACTAAAGCTGACATTCTGATTTCTGGCAATCACTTTGTATGTTGATTGTCTTTGCAGAATGTAGACTTGACCATTTTCATCAGCTGTCACTGAAATGTTGAAATAACAAAACTACGTCTGGCAGGAGACAATGTGGAACAAAAAAAATCCCCAACAAAAGATGAAAACAAAAACAGAGCACGTCATGTAGAAATTGCCTTGGCATGCAGGTCATTGGTGATTTCATTTGTAAGTAATGTTTTGATTGTCACAGATTATATGTTGCTCTCATCCCCCTGACATTTGTTGTACAGCATGATTGATTTTTGTGCTCCAGTATGAAAAGGTCACTTTGATCAATGCAGTGTAATTGGCAGTAAATTAGGATCATATCAGGTTATTTTGCTATTTAATGATAAAATATTAAAGAATAGCATGAGTAGATGCAGCAGACACTAAAGTGTAGTTTAAACCTGTAGTAATGATATTTTATTTCATTGAAAAAACGTAAAAAGAGTGGAAAATGACTGTGGCATTTGGAGAAAGTAGCTCAGAATTATATATTTTCACTTCATATAGACTCTGAAAGCTGCAGACACAAAACACTAAACCCAGCAGTCAATCTTGCATCCATTGGTTAGAGGAAGGCCATATATAGAAGTTTAATGATAATTGTGCTCATTACATGCTACTAAATGTTACGCTTTTTCTTGTGCATATAGTAATTATAGTAAAACATGAAGTGTTCTCTATCCCTTCATTAGATAAAAAAATGCCCCATGCATTTAGGCTTTTTGCTCCTCATGGAACTGGAATTCTTAAAGAAAAAACAGTAACTGTTCTCTTATGCAGTTTGACTTTTTAAGTAGGAACCACATTTACAGTTGATTTAGGCCCTTAACCTTTAAACCCAATTTTATTTTAGATGGTCTGTTATGCTACTGACACCCTAGCTGTGCATGGTTTCACATCAATCTTCACATGTTGTAACAGTTATGTGCCATGTGATTCCTAGAGTGCATCCTAATTTGGGATTCCTCACAGTAACAATTGCTGCCAAAGCCATACTGTATTCCACTGTGGTACAGGAGTGGTATTCCCATTTCTTCCTGTAAGGGAAGCAGGGAATAACTATGCCGCATTTGAATACAGTGCTGGATCTTGACGTGACTTGAAGGTGTCGGTGCTCAGACAGGACTTTAGCAGCATTTCTAACTGTTGAACATCCCAAATTGGAATCATACTGGTCCAGTGTGGGGGCAAACAGGGAGGGAGTTGCTTACAGCAAAACTCTAAAGACATGCTAATCTGATAAAAATATTGATGGCAGCTGTGTTTTTTTAAAGAGGGCAAGACTGACAGGATGTCCCTTCAATCTAACAGCACAGGGGATTTTCATTTAGGATGTCCCTCTGTGCAACCCTTCCCATCTGCCCGAGACCCAGCAGACCAGTACTTTTTCTGCATTTGCTCTCATCCACGTGACTTTCGGCATTTCACTGGGCATGGGGGTGTACACTGATGTATAAGACCCCTGGATGAGCCCAATAGGCTGCTGGCTGTAACATGGATAGTAAGCAACATGAAAGTGGTAAATTTCACATGCTAGTTCTTGAGCTGCATGGGGGGTGCAGTGGATGCGTCTTTTTCTGTTAGATTGATGGCTTTTTGGCTAGTAAGATTTGACACTGCCACTTTAGGAATAAAACTATATTAGACTCAAGGTAGCGGGTTAAAATTGCAAGGGTAAAAGAGAGAAAAGTACGTGAACAGAAAGTATTTACACAGAACCACAAAATGACCTTGATTCTTAATGAGTAGACGGACTTATGCAAATAACATATTTATGTCTCTTTGGACGATCTTCCAAGCTGCCAGAGGCTGCCGAGGGGTTAAATCCTTGGTATAGTTAATAATAGTTACACAGTCACCCGGTCCACTTGTGGACATGTGTTTGGGAGTGTCCAGAGATGACCGTTTGGAGGGTGAGACTTGAAAGTTGAAAAACATAGCTGCAAACCACTTCAGGGAAAGACTCTTGTTAGGTTAAAAATAGTGGGCTACTGGTTATAAAGAGCCTCATTAATCAAGCATGAGCACATGTGAATTCCACACAGAGCCAATGTTTTTGCCTCAGTGTCACTCATTGTGAAGCCAAAAACACGCAATGCCAATACGTTCACCAGCCTGCATTAATTTATCACATTTTTTGTAAGAAGCGACCGGCACTAGTGTTTAAGCTGCACCAGTTTATAGGTGTAGACAAAAATCCAATAAATCACGATGGACAAAACTGTATTGAAGTGTTTCTGCTTATAAATAAGTTTTAACATATTTGTTTGTACAGAGATTGCTTTGGCGACTTGTAACAAATGTAAAAACAGGATGTCCCTCACCCTGTGAAGCAACATGGGAGCCACGTGCGCTGCTACTAACCCCACGTTGTCACTCCATGGGCGGCCCTGATATGTGAGATTCATGTGGTGTTCTCCTATTTGCTGCTGGCACATGCACTTTAAAGTTTTGTCTTTGTTCACCAGTTTGTATTTCATTTGTTCAATAGTGTGTCTATCTTGATGGGATTTTTGTGCAATATGTGACTCATATGGCTGATATGAGTCTTATACACAGCATTATTGGGCATGAAGTGCATGAATTATGTTTATTTTATGTGTGTTGTATTACTGTAGAGGTATTTATTATGTATTAGGTTTGGTAATGATCAATTGAGATTGGGATCAGATTATATTTAGCACTTTAGCACTTTATATTTCATCGTATATTTAGGTTTTGTGCCGGCACAAAAATCATTTAGGGTGTGAGTTATTTAGGGCATATTTTTGTCCCATGGTGGTTATTATTGATATCCCTTTTGGGCACCATTCATTTAGAGAACTTAGGGGTTAGAGCAGTTGTTTTTAATTGTCCTGTGTGATATATGTTTTTTAGCCCTTTTTGTATTGTGATATTTTTATTGTGATGTGTTGGTGCTCCTCTTTGGGAGGAAGGTGTGCTTAGTGGCACGTCCACTCCATTTTCTAGGATGTGGAGGCTTATTCATTATTATTGGTGTGGGCGCCACTTGAGCACCTCGTCCAAAATGCTCAGCAGCGACTGCACCACAGCGTCAACTTCAGGCCGGCAGCCTTATCTGTAGCGCTCCCGACCAGGCAGTGTTAGTAGAGCACAGCTTATACAAGCCTATGTGCTAGCGACACCTAGTGCCAGCCGAGAGTGCCGCAAGCTGACACAATTTATGAAAAAAATACCATGAGGTCCAGGAGGCACTCATAAAAATGGAATTCAGGCACAAAACACCTTTTGGATTCCTAATGTTTTATTTTTTAGGGTTTTCTTTTAATAAAAAATGGGAATTGCATTAGGGACATTAGACAAGCATGACACAGCTTTCTCACAAGTTTGAAGCACAAAAATGCTAAAAATGCATATAAAAATAATTCCAACCAGCCCAGGGATCAAGTGGCACATGCACCATCCCAAAAAATAAATTAAAAAAAATCTACTAAAATGCTTAAACAATTGTAACCATCCCAGCCCATTGAAATGTATGGGATAAGGCCACACAGTGCTAGGTGAGGGCCTGGTCCTATCTGGCACTGTAGGAAACTCAGCGCTGGACCTCATCCCATCGCCAATGAAGTTGAAAGATGGGACACAACCTGCCACTATCACGGGCTCTGTGGATTTTTGAATTGATACATACACCTTTTTGACTGGGACCTGGCACTCACCTGACACTCATCTGGCACTACCTGGCACTACTACTGGCCTTAGCTTTTCTTAAATATCCCCCTTAGATGTTGCCAAATGTCATGCTATTATTTTAGCAATTTGTACTTTGTAGCACAACTAAAAAACAGCCAAACGCACTATAAAGTTTGTTATTTTGGTTCACAGCTTTTTTGGGTGTAAAAGTAGCAACATCCAGCATGCAGAGCCCTAAATTGGTGGAACAATGTAGTGCTCACTGGCGATCCAGTAGCGCTCACTGGAGCGCTCACAAGCGTTGGCCAATACCTAGTGCACCAATTTAAGCTGCTTATTTAACATCCGGCTAGCAGAACCATTCTGAAAGCGTTAATGGTTTGTGACCAATTTTAGTCTACTCCCAAATTTATATAAATGACGAGAACCTAAAGCAGTCATGCTCCAACCTTGTATAATATAGTCCCTCAGATCTTAGCGAAGAGATGAGAACATACGGACGTAGCTTTATCTAACTGCCAATTTATTGCACTAGTGCAACGTGCTATCTTGAAATCTTAAATACTTTTCAATGGCTTCTTTGTGAAATATCACAATGGGATGAGCTGAGATGTGATGTTTAACGATTTCTACATCTCTAAGTAAAACAAATATAATTACATGGATGCCAACTTCTGGATGGTACCGGAATACACAGCGGATCAGTGTCAATAGCTGACTTTAGTTAGTTTGTTTAGTTAGTTAGTTCCCCTAGACCATTGTTCTCCAACCCTTTCCTCAAAGGTCACCAACAGGCCTTGTTTTGTGGATCTCCAAATAGATGTCTCTACAGCTCCGCTTTGACTTCACCTGTGACTCTTTGTGGATCTGCAAAACATGACACGTTGGCTCTTGAGGAGCAGGTTGGGGAGCACTGCCCTAGCCCAAGCAGTAGGGTCTCTACCAGTCAGATGTATATGGTTAGCTATAAAATGTGGAAAAAGTGAATACACTACCAAAACAAGGTTTTTCTTGTTTTCACATTTCTAAGCCTAGGTAAATCAGGGTAAAAAATGTACAAACAAAGCCAGTGACAACATAGAAAAGCTGTGCTCATGAATTGCCAATGGGAGACTAGGCAGGAAAGTAAGACAATGCATTTGATTCTAATCAAAAGCAGGATCCTGTTTGAGCACCTACAGCATAAGTGATCAGTTTGGGGAATCTAGCCAGCTGCTTCCTACTGGTTTGGTATGGTGTTTGGTCTGCTTTAAGGTAAATACTATTTTGTTGCGATTTAGCTTGTCTGCGCAATATTATATGGGTTTATCAAAAGCCAGATAGGCGAGTGCTATAAACAGATTAACCAGACCACAGACAAGCTAACAGTCTATCGAACACAAAACTGTGTGCACGATTGTTTTGTCCATATGATCATTTTTATGCATATTTCCAACTCCAAGATTTATAAACTTGAATGCCTATTGGACTCATTCAAGGTGCTCAGCAGCGCCCACACCTCAGCTTCAGGCCAGCGGCGGCGACATTAGACAAGCATGACATAACTTTCTCACGGCCCAAATCACAAGTTTGAAGACAAAATAAAAAATTCTAAAAATGCATATAAAAATAATCCCAACTAGCCCAGGGATCCGGTGGCACACGCACCAGCCCCCCCAAAAATAAAATAATTCTACTAAAATGCTTCAACAACTGTTTAATCCCACTATTTTTATGCATATTTTCCAACTCCAAGCTATATAAACTTGAATGCCTATTGGACTGAAGCATATCAGATGATGTGTATTTATGTAATGAAAAAGAGCAAGGCACAATTATTAGGCAATAATTATTAGCAGGGCATTTCATGAACCAACTTGTCTAAAGACAATAGCAATAACTTAACTTGCTTCGGGGCCTCATTGATTTCATTGGGGACCGGGTTCGGGGCCCTGCACAGGAACACTTATTCTAAGTTCAACCAAACTTGCCAGACTAGAACTTTGGGTTTGTCCATCCCTACTGATGAGATAAGAGAAACAAATGTTACTAGGAAAGAAACAAAAAGGCTACCAGCCCGCAAAGCCCTCATGCGCCATGGGCTCTTTTTTGCAGATGCAGATAATGGAGTGGGGGGTTATGGCAAGTCATCCAGTTGCTGGCAGCCTACTTGCCTGCCCTGTGAACTGGTATAGGGGCCTTTTTACTAGACACAGAGAAAAATCATTTTATTATTGCCCCCCCCCCCCCCACCTACATTACTGATGTCCTGCGCGTGTCTGACGCTGCTTCCAAGACCGAATGATCAGCAGTAGGTGAGCGCACGGCAGAGCTGTCCCACGCCCACTTTCCACAAATCTTTTCGGCTTATGACATTTTGCTCCCCACCGCTGGTAGGGGCCTTTTATACCACAGATTGAGCTGACGTCAGCTCACTTGCTGGTATAAAAGGCCCCTCCCTGCGATAGAAAGCAGAATAAAGTGAGCTCAGACGATGCTGTGGGTTCTATGAAGAGCAGCACGGGACAAAGACCGGGGAACAGTGAGAGAGCATGTGAGTTTTTACTTTTTATTTAAGGATTTCAGGGAAAAATTTGATCTGCACGAATCACAGAAAATTCAGAATCATGCTGAATCTAATTTTCTTTAAAATTCGGTCTCAGTTTGGTTCACCCATTTCAAATTCTGATGCTTTTGTATAAAGTACTTCGGTGGAACTCTCACTCTCAGTAGGCCTGAAAAATGCGTAAAGCAAGTAATGGGAAACACATCTGGAAATTTGAGAGATTTGTTCTTTCATTTATGTTTTATTTCTTGCAAAATCAGTGTTAAAAAATCTGTATTGAATAAGGAATTTTGTAAATTAGTGAATGCTATATGACACTTCACCCCAGAGGCAGTACTTTTTCAATGTTTTCACTATCCTGTCTTCTCTCCTTTGCCAACAATAGATCCATCCAATTTCCTAACGTCCCATATTGCCAGGAATTTGACTGGCAGAACCAGTGAATGCTGAATTGCATTATGACCCAGTGCCCAGGATTTGAACATGCTGGTGCCCAATTCGATGATGTAGGAGCTTGTGAATAGAGCACCAGATATGTTTACCACTCCCAGACACAGGACTATAGTCTGGGAGATTGGCCAATTTGGTTTTGCATCGCTGGTGGGTTTTGGTCTACTTTAAAAGTATAGAATGTCCCCTAGATGAGTAGTCTCCCTAAATTTAAGAAAAGTAAATAAACAATTATGGAGGACACGCTTTAAACAGAGAAATAATCTTCCCATTAAAGAACGATTGCTTTTACCTTGTAATAAAAAAAAAACTTTTGTAGCTATTCTTTTAGTAGCATAATAAATACACGCAGGCTGATAATTCTTTTAGGATGGGTTTAGTACAGTTTATGCAGGATGTGTTTTCAACATTATTGCAAAACCTTTTTATCAAGGATAGCCTGTGGGGAAAAAGATCAAAACTAAAATGTATTTCTAGTCACTTGCGAGACAGGCATGCCCTGGCTTCGTGCACTGGCACCAATATTTCTATTACAATGTCCTTTTGAACAAAACTGAAAATCGATGATAGTAGAAGTTTCAAAATTCACATTAGCTTTCTAGAAACTGGAAATAGATCTTCCTGTCAAAGACTAAACCTGCTTTACTTTGTCTAGACTACACAGGGAGCAAAATTATCAGATTCTCATTTCCTCAATTTCACTCTACAGTGGTAAAATGTGTGAGTATTGATTCATCTGGTGAGACAAACATAGAAGAGCTCTTCACCTCATCAGGGTCAAAAAGGTTTGTGGTTGTCTAATTATACTCATACAAAGCATATAAATCTTCAAGCTCTTATTATGAGAGTGCCACAGCTAAACAAAATCATTAGATGCTCTTAGAAAACCACTTGCTTACATCAGTTTTATGAGATTTCAATACCTCATTAAATTTCACCATATCCCACATATTTTTTCAATTTATTCTGAGATTTCTCTAAATCAAAGTATTTTATTTCAGATATTTTAAAATAGTGTGCCATACTATTGTTTAGTCACAGTCCCCCTTTTGGGTATAAAAATCACTCTAGGCTTCCAACCAACTGAATTGAATTTTGTAAATTATGTCTATGAGCTATAAAACACACACAGATGGACGGAACATAAAATTAAGGAAACCAGATCCAGATAGCACATAGGGGATAGGGTACCAATATTCAAAAAGGGGTCTAAATGGGAAGATGAAAACAACAACTGGTAAGTTTAACATCTGTGGTAGGCAAGCAATTTGAGGGCTTTTTAAGAGATGCAATTCTGGAGTGTCTTGAAGAAAATTAACTTATTAATTTATATCAGCATGGATTTCCGAGCAATCAGCGTGAGTCCTACGATGTTATACTGTATAACTTGACTGTTCTCAAGCATTGGATATGACATCATATGAATGACTGGTACCAAAGCCGAGAAAGCCTGATTGAATTGCATTAGATAGCAAAGGGTCTGGATATTAATAGTACATATTGAATATATCACCCTAATTGAGTACCAATTGAGTCATGTGACTACTGGTAAAACTATTAGGTTTGCCAAGACGTCTACCAAATAAAAAAATGGCAATTCCAGGATTTTTGATCTATTTCAACAGATATGCTCAAATAGATCAATGAGCAATAACAAGTCATAACAAATGCATGAAGCAAGTGTAGGATTTAGTTATATATACCTACCCAGAATTTTGATGAACCGATTAAATCTGAACAAAATAAATTATATTGGCTTGTAGCGCAAGACTCAGAGGCTGAGCCACTGGCCCCCCGCCCAAGTAGCCTACATGAGCACCAGACTATTCTGCAATCCCCTGGCTGTTGAGGGTGCAAGTAATTGAGCAAGTGGGTTTTGGCTAGTCACCTTTTTGCTGGTAGGTGACTTGCCGGCCCCTCCTGCCCTTTGAACTGGAATAGGAGTCCCAAGGACCCATTACCGGTTTACAAGGGGGTTACGGGGTTCAGATTTTTTTCTCACTTTTTTGAGTTTTTTCAGTTTGCAATGAATCTATTTTTAAATAATTTGCAAGGCTAAAAAAAGTTGCTGAATTGCAAAGAAAAAAACACACACATCACACACCAGAAACAATACTTACCCCTATTGATATCCGTTTCCGGGTGCTGTCCCATGCCATCTGCCACTGTCCCACACAGCTCTTCACCTCTCGCTCCTACTGCAAGTTGAGCTATTTATAGGCATTGAATGAGTTGGCAGGAAAAGCCCTTCGGGCCCCCTGTTTCTCACAGTGACATCAGAGAAATTTGTGAGTGACTGGGCAAGATGGGCTTTCCTATCAGCTCACTCCTCAGAGTATAAAAAAAACCCACCCTGCATTCTGTCCTCCTGGAGAGTGGCGTATAATATGTATCCTGTGCTGATCTTCTGTATGCTCCAAACGCCTTTAAGCCGCCAGCAGTGGGTGTGTGATACATGGTTGCAACTGCCTTTAGGCACACACAGGTCTTGCTATTTTCAATTAAGGTTTTATTATTGGTTTTAAGGAAAATTAAAATTATCCAAGGGTACAACGCTAATGACACAAGTTCATCTATGTAAAATATTTCCTGTATATATAAGTTCACTGTGTCCTCATGGCTTGCGTACCAATCACCTAATCTGTTGGCTTTCAGTGCTGTATGCGCTAGTCCTCTCTGCATGTTACCCCGATGTGTGTTTTGTCTAGTTTAGTGACACCATCTGGGTTTGATGTTTGTTGTTTTTGTGGTCCATGCTTTTTTCCCTATGGTATACATTTCGGCCTTTATGGAGTACAATTATAAAGAAACTTGAGAGAGTAATGGTAAACTTTACACAAAAGTACATGCAAAATACTACATACAGTGGTACAGTAAATATTCATGGGTTCAGCTAAAATGCTGAAAAGAAAAGGCTCAGGCTAAAATGGTTTAAGAAAGAATGAGGGGAGTGCGCATGCGCGCGGAAAAGCAGATGGCGGTGCTATAGCTTTCTCCGTGCCCACCGGTATCACAGCGGGCTTTTTAGCGGCGACCGACGCAGGTTACACTGACCGGGAGGTGAAGGACGGAAGCGGAGACTCTGAAGCGAGCGGCGGCGGGAGAAAGCGGGGTCGGCGGCTGTCATCAGAGCGGTGACACAGATCCAGGCTCCCTGACTGCAGGCAAGATGGCGGACGGCCTCTCAGCAGCGGAGCTGCAGAAAGTAAAGAGCAGTGAGGTCTCCTTCCTCGCTAGCGAGCAAGACGATGTTGTGCTAGAGGAGATGAAGTCGCAGGAGGAGGTAGGTGCTGGCTTGCTGCCAAAAATAGACTCTCTGCTTCAAACTGCCTTATCCTCTAATACAAGGCTCATTATGGAGCACCTTACTAAAGAACTAGAAAAAGTGACTTGTAATATGCTCAATATGGATAAGAAGATGGGGGAAATTATTTCTACACAAGAAGCGCAAGATTCTGAGATTTTGATGTTAAAAAGAGATAATCTTATTTTGAACACCAGACTTGAGGACTTTGAGAATAGGGATAGGCGCTCAAACCTGCGATTTAGAGGTCTCCCGGAAAGTATGGAAGATACCAAAGCAGTAATAATAGCGTTATGTCAGGAGCTGCTACCGGAGTTGTCAATGGAGCGACTCGAGTTAGACCGAGCCCACAGGGCCCTGGGCCCGAGACGCGCACCAGAAGACATGCCTCGGGACATAATTGTTAGGTTCCATTACTTCACCAGTAAAGAGCTAATTCAGAAGGCAGCTCGGGAGGCAACAAATCTTCAGTTCCAGGGCTTTAAATATCAGGTTTACTCTGACCTCTCAGCAGCTACTATGGCAAGGAGGAGGGAGATGAGGCCACTTTTGATTATTTTAAGGGACCATAACATCAAATATAGATGGGGTTTCCCTTTTCGTGTCTCTTTTGATTACAAAAATAACAATTATTCTGCAACGTCTCTAGAGGAACTTCAACAACATGTGGCGGCTCTGCACTTGTCTAAAACAACAGGCTTTAAGTCCTCCAGAAGTGTGGAAGAATCGCCCAAACATCAACGAGCAGGAAAGAGACAGAAACGGGGGACACTGACAAACGCCCGAGGATCTCGTCTAGATTTTGAGGCTACTTGATGAGGCCTTGAGAATTTCCGCCGGTTGAGGCAATGCGCTCTGGTGTATTAATACTCTGATTTACAACTGAGTTATGACGTTGATATTACCAATACCTCAGTAGTTTCCCTTCTGATTAGTGAAGTTTTACTTTATTTTCACTACAAGGGGCTTTGTTTCCAAGTTTCATTATGGTTGCATTTTATAGGAATGTAAAATATTGTGCCTTTAGTATACCGTTTCCCTGTATTAAATCTCCTATTTAGTGATATAAGATTTTTAACTATGGCCTCTGCTGCGCCTAGTAATACTACTTTGTATAACCCCGCTGGTCCGGTGGCATGTACATGTCGCTCTCCTAATAGACCAGAGGAGTCAGACCCTTTGGTCTACTCTTATATTCGTTCTCTTGCTCTTAAGAGCATTACGCATTTGGTTGATTTGTGATCCCCCTAGAGAGTGGATTGTGGGGTGATCTCGATCCTGAGAGTTTATCAGGATTGAGACCACACTGTTGAAGTTTGAAGTACAGCCTATAGGGAGACGGTATCCTACCATATTTGGTGGAACTGCCTAACTTATAGAGGGGCTGCCTAACAATCTACCACTATAGTCGGGAGTTTATTCAAACTTCCATAGTTTTGTATTTTAGACTTAATTAGGCGCATTTAGTACTGGTTCATTCTACCACTCCCCCCTATATTGTTTTTTTTTTATTTTTTTTTATTTTTTTTATTTATTCCTTTCTTCTCTCTCTTTCTCCTCCCGTCTGACTCCATACATTACTTTTAAATATTGAAACAAACTTGCTACAGAATGACAACAATATTCTCCTTAAATGTTCAAGGCTTTAATTCACCTAACAAAAGGAGTACGGCATTTCGTAAGATCAATGCTTTACATCCAGATGTTGTATGCCTTCAGGAAACACACTTCTCGAGCTCCTCCAAACCTAAATTTTTTGATGCTAAATATCCCCAAATTTACATGTCCTGTGCAGATACCAAACAGAAAGGGGTATTGGTGGGTTTTCGACGGGGCTCCCAATTTACGTGTAAAAAAGAGATTAATGACCCAGAAGGACGGTACATAATTCTGGTGGGTGAGCTACAAGATCTAGAGGTTACAATAGCAACTTATTATGCCCCTAATACGAACCAGCTTAGTTTCTTGACAGACTTTATGAAAGAAGTGATGACCGAAGCTAGAGGGACCACTATTCTATGTGGAGATTCTAATTTAGTTTTAAATCCCCTTCTCGATAGGCTATCAACTACCAAAACTATGGCTAATGCGCATATGATGGCTACCTCTAAAGCTTTCAGGAAACTATTGGATTCACATGGGTTATCTGACGGCTGGAGGGAGGCGCACCCGGGTACCCAAAATTTTACACACTTTTCCCACCCACATGGTGTACATACTAGGATTGACCATGTTTTTTTCCCGTTAGGCACCTTGATGCAGATGAAGGGAGTCGATATTGTACCGATATCCTGGTCTGACCATGACGCTCTGTTTATTACGTTGACCTCTTTTCTTAGTAGACCATTGAGTTCATTGTGGTCGCTTAACGTATCTCTATTATCAGATCCGGGAATAGTCCAATCTCTTACGGAAGCCTTAAACGAGTTCTTCGAGATTAATGCTACACCTGAGGTTTCTAACACGATTTGTTGGGAGGCCCATAAGCCTACTATTAGGGGTAAAATAATACAATTGGCTTCAAGAAAAAAGAAGGAGAGGAACTCTTATATTGACAGACTAGAGAAGGAATACTTAGTAATAGCAGAGAAAGCAAAAAAATATATGTCCCCAAAGATACGATCTGAACTTAATAGAGTGTCACATGAACTTAATCTAGCCTTAGCAGGAAAAGCAGAAAATTCCATGAGGTGGCTTAAGCATAGATTTTATTGCAAGGCTAATAAGCCGGACTCCTTATTAGCGAAACGATTAAAAACACCTGACCATAATTTTCGCCCAATTAGATTGAAATGTGATAGGGGTAAGGTTTCTAGTAACCCTAACAAGATAGTTGAACTTTTTGGTTCACAGCTTGCAAAATTATACTCTAATCCTAATCCTTCTGCACTGGAGAAGATTGAGGCCTATTTGGATGAGCTTTCCCTACCAGTTTTCCCGGAGCAGCTGCGAGAAATTTTAGAGAAGGATTTTGATCTGTCTGAGGTTCAGAGGGTCATAGCGGGCTTAAAACCTAATAAGAGGCCAGGACCGGATGGTTTTCCATCCGCTTATTATAAAACGTTCAGTTCTATCTTAGCTCCAAGGTTGACTGCTGCTTTTAATGCTATTAGAAATGGTGACTCTTTTTCACATGAGTCGTTGATGGCATCTATCTGTATGATCCCTAAACCGGATACGGATCACTCTGTCTGGTCAAATTTTAGACCGATTTCACTCATCAATCTAGATATTAAAATTATGACTAAAGTGTTAGCAGTTAGGTTATCAACATATTTACCTCATTTGGTTCATAAAGACCAGACGGGCTTCATCCCAGGGCGACAGGCGGGAGACAATATAAGAAGGGTGCTCCAGGTCTCGCAAGTAGCCAGAGACAGAAAGATACCCATGATGTTATTATCCCTCGATATACGGAAAGCATTTGATTCTGTCTCCTGGGAATTTCTTTTCTGTTTATTGGAAAAATGGAGCTTTGGTCCACAATTTTTAGGGATGCTTAGAGCAATATATAAAGCCCCTGTGGCCTTTGTCAAATATAGTGGCTACAAGTCGGAAAATTTTCCCCTGGCTAGAGGCACGAGACAGGGATGTCCCTTGTCTCCGCTCCTGTTCGCCCTGGTTATGGAGCCACTGGCACAGAAAATTAGGGAGGCATCAGATATATCAGGAATTGAAGTGGGGGATAGACAGCATAAGATTGGACTATTTGCAGATGATGTTTTACTGACTATCTCAAATCCCATTATCTCGTTACCTAATTTGTTACAAATATTGAAGCAGTTCGCTGAGATTTCGGGCCTTCATGTCAACACAGCCAAATCAAAAGCATTGAACATTAATGTCCCGGTAGATATTTGGACTCAATTGCGGTCCTCTTTTGATTTTAGCTGGGAGGAGAGGACTATTAAATATTTAGGAGTTACTCTGACCAGCAGTTATGAAACATTATTTGCGGCTAATTATCTACCTCTCCGCAAGAAATGTAACTTGCTATTGGCACAGTGGAAAACATACAAATTGTCATGGTTGGGAAGGATGTCGGCGATTAAGATGACCCTATTACCTAAATTTCTATATTTAATGAGGACATTGCCAGTCCAGATCCCGGTACGTTTCCTGAAAGAACTACAGGGGCAGGTCCTTGCGTTTATTTGGGACGATAAAAGACACAGGATAGCAAAAAAAGTTATGTATCGATCTAAACTGACTGGAGGGTTGGGAGTCCCGAATTTCCAGAAATATTATTATGCGGCTCAAATTGCCCAACTCCTCTCATACCATGCGGAGGTTGATACTCCTAATTGGGTGCAGATTGAGGCGAGTTTGGCTTTCCCATTGAAAGTAGAAAACCTTTTGTGGCTTACTCCAGGCTCCAGGAAACAGATTTGTAATCCCATAATGATGCATTCTTTGAAAGTATGGGACAGTGTTAAATTTTCGGGTGGACTTGCCTCTCCCCATCTGCCCTTGATGCCTCTTTGGGGGAACTCTCTGTTTACCCCGGGGGTTTTTGATTCGCACAGGTTTGTTAGATGGAGAGAGGCAGGGATCTTTCGTCTGAGAGATTGTTTCCTGGAAACCGGGGTCACCTCCTTCCAGCAGCTCTGTGATAGATACAACCTTCAGTCGCAGGACTTTTTTGGGTTCTTACAGGTTAACCATTTTATAAAATCAGTGGTCAGGGATCACCAGAAACTAGACGATCTTTCTCATTTTGAATCACGTTGTCTTCAAGATCCTAGAGGCAGAGGTGCGATATCCATCATCTATCAATCACTCTGTCTAAACATAGATCAAGGCCCCCTCTTGTATAGGAAAAAATGGGAAATAGATTTGGGGACGATGAAAAAACAGGACGAGTGGCAGAGAATGTGGCGAGCTTCCTTTGGGAAGGCGGCATCGGCTCAAGCTATAGAGGCGAATCTGAAAGTCATGCTGCGATGGTATACGGTTCCTGAACAGGATATTTATATGACAAAAGGATCGTTGGGGCACTGCTTTAGAGGATGTGATGAAGTTGGCTCATATTGCCATATTTGGTGGTCTTGTGATATAGCAAAGAACTTTTGGACAAAGGTCTTTGAGCTTCTTAGTAAGATCTTAGGGATAGCTCTAGATTTAAACCCATGGGTCGCACTTTTAAATGACTCACCTGTAAGTTGTTCAGCCGTACAAAGACAACTTGTTTATCATCTCTGCACGAACGCCAAAATAGTTATCGCAAAAGCATGGAAGACGGCAAATTTAAACTTTCAAGAGTTCATAAGCAGAGTTAATTCTACCATGACAATGGAAAAACTCTCAGCCATTCATTCAGATAATATGGAGGAGTTTCAAGAGGTGTGGATGCCCTGGATTACAGAGGTATTACCTGCCACCTTTGACACTGTGTTGCTCAGTGTTTGAGAACGTAATGTATGGAGTCTCTGAGGCATCTCTCACCTCCTTTCCCCTTATATTTTTTTTTTTTTTTTTTTGTTTTTTGTCTTGTGTTCAGTTTTGGTCTTATTTGTTCTCCCCATTCCACCTATGTGTTATTTTCTTCTTGGTCCAGTAGCCTGGACACAGGTTAACACTCCATCTTTCACCCGGAAGTACTGGATTTCATGCAAACCTTGTTCCTATGATAGAATGATATTGTATATGCCTATTTTTAAGTCTACTACTATACTTTATTTTATTGTGACGATGAGATATTTTCATGTAATATTACCGGTGGCCCGGTAATGTTTCTGTTCTTTATCCACAGTCTGATGTAAGAATGTGAATACAGCTTTTATTTATATATACTTTTATTGCAAAATAAATAAATGAAAGTGAAAAAAAAAAAAAAAAAAGAAAGAATGAGAAAAAGGCATCATCGACAGATGCTCAGCATGACCATAATGTCCCTAGTAAAAATGGTTCAGAAAATAAGTTGCTTGAAAAGTGCTTTTTGGGGGTTTGCATGCAGTTCAAGCTAAATTGTCCAAAAAATGCATAATTCAGACACTCCCAATTCTGAATCCTATAAATGTTTCTAGAGGGGAAATTCAGGGACCCATTTTTTTTACTACGCATATTGCAAAAACACAGCCCACAGGGGGGATAATTGAAGATTTAGAGAGCCTGACGTATTTTAGATGGTACTTACAAAACTGAACACAAACAGGGTCCAATTAAAGTCTTACACCACTGCCCCGCCTAGTAATAATATTAAGTAATACAGAGTTGCACTAGATTGTGTTTATGATCTCTTGCATGCTAAAAATATATACAAAGAAAGTCGACATAATTATTGTTATTGTGTATGCTGCATGTGACAAAAGATATAAGAATTCCCTCTGAATAAGTTGACATTACCTGAAGCATCTGGTAAGTGGATACCCAAAGGTGGCGGGCACTGGTGTTCCAGCGGATTGATGCATGCACCTGGGGATATCTTTTGAATATTCTGCTTCGAACTTGTATGGGATAAAGGGTTCAGCACGATGTTGGGTATTGTTCTATTCGGGGGACCTTGTGTTTTCAGATTTAGGTTGTTTTTTCTTGTTTGCATATCGATATTTTAGGAAAATGTGTTTTTTTATTCTGCTGTTTTATACATTCTTTTAGGAAAACCCTATGAAACCAGGAAGATGAGCCCACTACAACAAGCTGGGTATGCCTGTAAAGCGTAATGTTTGTACTTTCAGGGAATCTATGGTTTGTGGGGTGTATTTAAAATATAAAGGCTTGTTTTCGTTAAAAAAGTGCAAGGTGCGAGAGTGCGCATGCGCGCGGGGCGCGGATGGAAGCTTAAACCCGCGCTCCGCTATTACCTGGCTCCCCGGCCCCCCAAAGCCCCAGCAACTAGCGGTTTTTGGCTCCGCTAGCTCGGGCAGACCCCAGGACCACATCCTCCAACTCTGGAACAATTCTGCGGTGGGTCCCGAATCGGCGCTGCTGGCAGGCAGAGAGGAGCGATTGCCGCCATTAGCTAGCTCGCTGCTGCCCTGCTCCCCGGCCCTCCACAGCCTCCATAGTCAACGATTTGGCACTCCGCCACCTAGAATTGACCTCAGGACCCCATCTACCTAGTCTCGGCCCGATCCGAGGGGGGTCCCGGACTCGCACAGGACGGCAGGTAGGGAAGAGCGGTCGCCGCCATTAGCTGCTGCCAGGCTTCCTGGCCCATCACAACTTACAGCACACAGGCGGTTTTGTCCCCTGGGTGCTGAGTCAGACCCTGGGACCCCATATATAAAAATATAAAATTCCACCCTGATCCGGGGGGGCCCCGAAATTGCTTTGGGCAACAGGCCAAATAGAGCATCACCTGTCAATCTGGATGCAGCCCCAATTGATACTGCCAGTGTATTCCCTCGAGCAGCCACCGAATAAAGGGGCTAAGCACCTCTTGACTGCGGGCCCGTGTGAGTCCTTCTACAGCGTGCCCCAGTAGCACGGTCTATATTGCACCTCACTACTTCTAAGAGATGCCATGATAGTCGTATGAATGGCTTCATAAGTCCGGACCGACATATATAGCTAAGCGCACTGTATTACTGATTAACCTGTCAGTGCAGGCAACACACCTGAACTTATATGCCTGGCTAATTTTCTTACTCTCATCAGCATTGAAGGGGTGACACTTTGGCGCAGACCGCAGCGCAGCCTCCGGTAGGCACAGCAAGTACCATCAGTCTCCCCCCAGCGTGTCCGCTACGATCGCTTTCAATAGAAGTGATATACACCTAGTGTCTGAGCCCCCTCTGGGGTGAAAAGTTCTCATTTGTATCCTGATGAATGCGGGTCTTCCTTCGGCTCCCCTTTATGGTCCGCCTCCTTTAATTTGCTCATCTATCTAAGCTATTAATAAAACCAGACGGTGCTGCAGGTTTAACATCCTACGACCTTAATACGTGACATTAATTAATCTTGGCACCAAATTTGCCCACGTCCTTTGTTTAGGATGGAAGCGCCTACTCCCTCCCAGGAGGACCCTCGAGTCCCCTCCGACCTTTTGCCTGAAGATGAGTCCTGGATGGACGACTCTTTGCATGGTTCGCCTTCTAAACCGCAATCACCGCCGCTAGATAGGTACGAGGCCATGCTTGAGAAAGCCCTTGAACGTTGGGCCCTGAACATTACAACTCAGATCTCCACCAACCTTTCGGCGGAAATCAAAGAATTGGGCCAAAGAGTTGACGATCTTGAACAACAACAGTCAGCACACAATTCTGAGCTGTCCTCTTTTGGAACAGAATTAGAGGCTTTGAAAAACGAAAATCTAATTCTTCATCATAAAATTGAGGACATGGAGAATCGTTCCCGCAGAGCTAACATCAGAATTAGGGGTATCCCAGAATCTGTCACCGATTTACAATCCACTGCTATGGCCCTCTTCCAGGAGCTTGCTCCTTCCATCCCAATTGAGAGATTGGAATTTGATAGGATACACCGGGCCTTGCAAAAAAAGAGAGCTGATGGTCTTCCGAGGGACGTTTTGGTAAAATTCCATTTTTTCCGCACAAAAGAATTTCTTATGACGGCTGCAAGGGATCAAAGCTCGCTTAAATTTCAAAATTTTGACTACCAACTATTTGCTGACATCTCCCCACAAACTATCAGCAGGAGGCGGGCTATGAAACCATCCCTTGAAATTCTGCAGGCCAAAGGAATCCGATACAAATGGGGGTTCCCCTTCAAAATTTCTTTTCTCTACTCTGACCAGAGGTACGAGGCATCCACGCCGCAAGAGTTGGACAATATCCTCACATCAACGGGTTTGAAAGCCCATATCGTGGCGCCAACCCCCCCTCCACAAAAGAAGAGAGCACTTTCCTTCTCGCCAGCGCCCAAGGATAAACGAGGTCCAAGGAGAAGCACTCCCTCTACGAGCAAGTCAGTGACTGCACTGTCCTATAAGTTCTCTAAGCCGGCCTCTGGAGAGGGATGATGGGTGGGATCCCTGGTGTGTTTTGCTGGGGCTCTTACTCCTCACCTCGATCCTTTGATGATCGTGCTTGGAGTTTACCCTGTTGTTCCTCTCTAGTGTTGTTAGCACTTTACCCTAGCTGCGGTTTCAAGTTTAACTGGACTCTAGCTTTACAAATGCACCCTTATCTTAAGCTAAATAATTCGATTTTATGAACAAAAGGTGACTCTGACAATCTAAAAGCTATACTCAGACGAGCCCCATCACCCTTATCCTATAGAATGTTGATAGTACAAAATGTTGCTGTCCTTTGCTTTGTTAATTGTACTGCGGGCCGGGGGCCCAGGTTCTATGCCTTGCACACTCCAGGCTCCCCAACCCGACGGTTCCCGCCGAGTTGGGAAGTTTTTGTTACTGACCCCTTGTTGAGGGTCAGCTAATCCGCCAGTTCTGATAGTAACCTCCTTAGGAGGTCTTTTGTTGCAATAACATTCCCCATTGGGGCTTAAGCTTTTTGGCCCCAGTGGGAAATTCTGTCTTCAAGTTGGGAGGCACTTCTCCCTCCTTTAGTTATATCATAATATGTCTCTAACATGCTTTTCCCCTCTCTCCACCTTTTTAGCTTTCCCTATTATCCGTCCCTGGGTGTCCATTCTCTACAGTGTAACAGCTTCTAATAGCTTAAAAAATGGCAGTTAAATTAGTTTCGCTTAACGTACAAGGCCTAAATGTCCCCCAGAAGAGAGTCAAGGCCTTTCGTCAGATGAGAGCTCTCCATGCTGATATCGTTTGCTTTCAAGAAACCCATTTCACCAAGAATAATACCCCCAAATTCCTGAGCACTGACTATCCTCTCTTCTATACGGCCTCTGCTGATGTCAAAAAGAGAGGAGTCCTCATTGCTTTCAAGCGCTCACTCCCCTTCGCCTCGGAGCAGACTATACGAGACCCACAGGGTCGTTTTCTTATAATTGTGGGTACACTCCAGGATCAACCAATTACGGTAGCTACGTACTACGCTCCAAATCAAAATCAAAGCGCCTTTTTTGAGGAGTTTCTGAAAAAACTAGACCCCTTGGTTAAGGGGTTCTTAATAGTAGCCGGGGATTCTAACCAAATCTTGCATCCGACTCTAGATCGATATGCGGTTGAGCGTCCAGTAGATGCGAGTAAGGTTGGCTCCTCGGGAAAGGCGTTCAGTTCCCTTTTGAATTATTACCATTTAGCTGATGCGTGGAGGGAACTTCATCCCACCAAAAGAGACTATACTTACTACTCTAGTCCACACAAGGTTTTTACTAGAATTGACCACATCTTCTTACAGCTTCCCTCCTTGCCTCATCTGACCCACTCCTCTATAGTACCAATTGTCTGGTCCGACCACGATTTGGTCTTGGTTGAATTAAACTCCCTTACACAGAGATCCCCACAAAAATCCTGGAAATTGCATGACCCCATGTTAATCGATGAGATCCTGCTTGAACGTACACGAAAGGTGATTGAGGACTTCTACTCGGATAACATGGGGTCTGTAAGATCAGATGTTCTCCTTTGGGAAGCCCATAAGGCCGTTCTCCGAGGTCATTTCATTCAAGAATCTGCCAAACGAAAAGCTGCATACAAGAAGCAGCTTAATACACTACTAGATGCATACCACTTAGCCTCATCTGACTACAAGACCCGCCCGTCCAGGCGGAATAGGGTTGCCCTCAACCAGGCCAGCAACCGACTTAACATGTACCTCTCAAGTGAGGCCGAACGCCAAATTAATAGATCAAGGTTTAAGTGGTATCGTCTGAGTAATAAGCCTAATACCCCCCTGGCTAGGAGGCTCAGAGGAGTTACACAGAGGTTTAAACCTTTACGTATCAAAACTCTAGATGGCTCAATTTCAAGCAATCCTGCGAAGGTGGTAGCGACATTTGGTAAACATCTTGAGGACCTTTACAAGCCTAAGGCAGCACTCGATGAGCGTCTTGCTGAGAAACTGTTAGGCCAACTACAACTACCCTCCCTATCTGAAGCAGACAGGGCATCATTGGAGATGCCGGTTCAGCTTTCTGAGGTCCAGGATGCCATTAGCTCTTTAAAAACTGGGAAACAGCCGGGACCAGATGGTTTTACCGCTCTCTATTATAAAAAATTTTCCCAAATACTTTCCCCACGCCTGGTTTGTGCATTTAATTCCCTTAGGGGAGGTGATACATGGAGTATGGATGCGCTCACAGCAGCCGTCTGTATGATACCCAAACCCAATGCTGACGCTACCCTTTGGTCCAACCACAGACCCATCTCTCTGTTAAACATTGATGTTAAGCTCCTAGCTAAAGTTCTGGCGACAAGACTTAACAAGTTCATAGGGACTCTAATCTCCAAAGAGCAGGCAGGATTTATTCCCCATCGTCAGGTGGGGGATAACATCCGCAAAGCTATTGATCTGATTCATCACGCCAGGAGGGAAGGTTGCAGGGCCATGTTACTAACCCTAGATGTCCGGAAGGCATTCGATACTGTGGCATGGGACTACCTACACTTTATTCTGAAGAAGTGGGGTGTGGGTCCCTCTTTCACGGCATGGATTGCCTCGTTATATTCCAACCCGGGAGCTTTTATCAAATATTCGGGTTACTCTTCCAACAGGTTTACCCTCGGCAGAGGCACAAGACAAGGTTGCCCCCTCTCCCCTATACTATTTGCCCTTGCCATTGAGCCTCTCTCCAAGATGCTGCAGAACAATATTAATATTAAGGGGATAAAGATAGGGGAGTATGACCATAAGATTTCCTTATTTGCAGATGACATTTTAATGCTGTTGTCTGACCCTATAACGTCCCTTCCGAACCTTCTTCACACCCAGATGATTTTTCCAAAATATCCGGCCTACAAATTAATGCTTCAAAATCTCAAGCACTCAATATATCTCTTCCCGAAGGTATAGTGGCCACGCTTAAAACTTCTTTTAGTTTCTCTTGGCAAGACCATCACATTAAATATTTAGGTGTCCGCCTTACAGCAAATTACGATTCCCTTTACGCAGCCAATTACCCTGCTATGGCTAAGGGTCTTCGCGCCCTTCTAGTCACATGGACCAGACTGAACCTGTCATGGTTGGGAAGGATAACGGCGGTCAAAATGACGTGGCTCCCTAAATTGCTCTATTTATTTCGGGTCCTCCCAATCCCAATCCCGGCTTCTTTTATTAAGGGTCTCCAGGCATCTTTGAACTCCTTTATCTGGGGGAAGCAGAAACCGCGAGTTAATCGTGGGACACTATACAGACCTAAACATCAGGGAGGCCTTGGGGTTCCCAATTTAATAAGGTATTACTCGGCATGTCAGATTGCTCAACTGTCTGCCCTTCATGCTGGTATAGAGAGGCCACTATGGGTCGATATTGAACAGACCAGTTGCTTTCCGATAGGCATAACGAACTTGTTATGGCTACCAGTGTCGAACTATAAGGATATTGACAACCCTGTTTTGAACCACTCCCTCAAAATATGGAAGACAACTAGGTTGAAAGCTAACCTCTCCTCCCCTCAGACCCCCCTGCTCTCCATATTTAGTAATCCTGAATTCCTTCCTGCCTTCCAGGAGCCATCGGCCTTCTCCTGGTGGAGAGCGCATAACTTAACCAAATTTAAAGACTTTTTATCGCATAGGGGTATGATAACCTTCTCCGACCTTCAATCACTCAGGGATATACCGAGGAAAGAGTTTCTACGCTTTCTACAAATAACACATTATATAGGGGCTAAAGCAAAGTTGGGATCAGTACCAAAACCTCCCTCCCCCTTTGAATCTATTTGTGAGAAGCAGCCTCTCGGTAAAGGGACGGTATCAACGCTTTACCAGTTATTGGGTGAGGAGGATGGGAAACCCCTTCCGGCCTACACCACTAGATGGACGGAGGATCTTGGTATGAATCTCTCGGGTGAAGACTGGAAGGAAATATGGAGGAACTCATTTACTACATTCCTCCACACGGGCGCCCAGGAGACCAATACCAAAGTCCTACTTCGATGGTACTTGGTCCCAGAGCGAGTTCATAAGTTTTGCCCTACGTACTCAGCAGAATGCTTTAGAGATTGCCGTGAACAAGGAACCTACATGCATGTGTGGTGGGAATGTAGGCTGGTGAAGCAGTATTGGGCTAAAGTGTTCTATCTTATATCTAAGGCGACAGGCCTGCGCTTGACCCCCACACCTCAATTAGCTCTTCTAAACCTAAGACCCCCCGAATGTTCCAGAACACAGTTTGTGCTAGTCAGGCATATCCTAACGGCTGCTAAAATGAATATCGCTCGGTCATGGAAGAGTAGATCCATTCCCAGTGGCAACCTCATACCTCGTATCAACGAGGTAATGCTGTTTGAAAAGATGGCTGCCTCAATGCAGGGAGATCTTACTCCTTTCTTAGCTACCTGGGAAGGATGGATCACACACTTTCAGCCCAAGCACTTTCATCGCCACTTATTTGCACCTTAGCTCCCAACCTCTGTAACCTAGTGTTACCTTTTTGACTTAATAGTTGAATGGACACCCACCCCGTCCCCTTTTTTCCTCCCTTTCATCCCCCGACTAAGTTCCTTATTCTTTAACTATGTTTTGTACTTAAATTCTCAGTTGTTGTTGTTTATAATGATTTCAACTTGATGCGGTTTTTACAAAGTGAAATGTAAGCTGTATTTGGTTGTTACAATTGCCTATCTGTAATAAAAATATTGTGGAAAAAAAAAAAAAAAGTGCAAGGTGCGCACTTTGTTTGCACAGCTGAAATTTTCAAGAAAAATTACCCTTACGCGTATACTTTACTTTGGGGTGTTGGGCAACTCTTCTTTTGACAGTACCTATGCATGTTGGGTATTGTTCTGTTTGCTTTTATTAGATTTAACTTGTTTTTTTCTTGTTTGCATATTGTTTTTTTAGGAAAATGTGGCTTTGATTCTGCTTTTTTATTTCTTTATTTAGGGAAATCCTGTGCAACCAAAGAATTAATCGAGGGATTACTTCTAGAAAACTGTGTCCACATCAACGAGCTTGGTATGCCTAGATAGCTTGAGGTGTTTACTTACAGAGATTTAAAAAAAAACTGCCAGGTGCTCATAGAAGTTGTATTTTATCTGAAAATCTAAAGTACATTTTGGGGAGTCTCCTGGGCAGGAAAGGGTGAGATCGCTTTTATACGCAGTTTGATTTTATTGAAAAATGTTTTATTTATTGCAAAAAACGACTGACAGAGCGCCAGATAGCGAATCATTCATCATTATTCCAGCCTCACCCCACAGCGCCAGCGTCCGACCTTGAACAGCGACCGGTATGACCTCTCGCTACCTGGCGCTCTCCAATGCATTTCAATGCAGCAATCTTTAAATATTAATAATTAATTGTTATTAATGTTTTTTTTTTTTATTTTTTAAATGTCAAACATTCTGTGACCACTTCTGCAATGTTAGATATTTTTTTTAAGGTTAAAAAAAAAAATAAAATTGTGCAGAATTGATATTACAGGTCTGATATTAATGTATTCATATTACAAGTACAAACTTGTTTTTTTTTTTTTTCAAAAATATAGTTGTTTGGGCGTTAAAAAACTACTTTTAACCCATCGCCGCCAGCGCTCTGGGGTTTAAACAAGCATTTCACTGCGCGAGAATTTTTGGAGCGTGATTTGTTAATGAATATGGTGGGAGCCGGTCGCTAGGGCCAGTCGCTATCATGCGATCCCATACAGCGCGGAACCTGTCAAATAGCGACTCCTCACCCAATATTCAACATTACGGCAAACCGACTGAGTCGCTATCAACTACAGAACAACGGCCAAGCACAGCGACTACTAGCGGGCGCTCTGAAAATGCCGCTACTGTCGCTCATCTGTCGCTATCTGGCGCTATTAATGAATCGGCCTCCCTGTTAGAAAATGTGTGTTTTATGACAATCATTGGCAATGTACACCAAGTCTATACACCAAGAAGAGAGAGGTGAGTCCTGTACGAATAAAACACTTCTGCCTTCACCTCAGCAGCGGTCATAGTGGCAGTGTTCTGTGTGTACAGGGCTCACTTCTCTCTTCTGGGTGTACAGACTTGGTGTACATTGGCAATGACAACAGATAGTGAAAACTGCTTCCAAAAACACACACATGTTATAACATAGGAAAAAGTAAAAAATACTAGAGTAGCTCGCCACCTTGAGGATATCCCTTTGGCATAAAAATATACACTTTAAAAAATTCTTGTCTTATTAACTAGCTGGTGAAAAATAAGCTTTATTGTTTGCAAAAAGTACTGCATGGTGAGAACAAACAACCTCACACATCAGCAAAATTGCAATAAATTTAGCGTCGTGAGAGTGGTTTCACTCCATTTAGGCAAATTTCTACTCCTAAAATGTAGCCTATCTAACACCAGAGCCGTTGTCACGTACACAATGCGAGGTACAAGAAAATCTTAAGTTATTGGATGCCGAGGACTAGTTTGGTATACCCAGATTAGCTGTGGGGGAATATTGTACACATTAATGTTGCATGTAGCACATTCTCTATTTCGACTGCAACACATACAAACTTCCCTCTATAATCAGACATGCAGTCTATATTATGACTCAGGGTGTTTTAAGCATCATAGATGAACCACAGGGAGTAAACAGAGCCAGGTTTATGCAAGCTCAACCATCAAGGAGAGCTCGACGGGGTCAATTAACCCCCTGACATGTGAAGAAAACACTGTAATTTTACCTTCTCTAGCCAAACAATAAATAGACAAATATTGTAGCACCCATTACCACCAATTCACAAAAGAATCTAATATAGAGAATCGATACTCATCGATAACAGTAGTATACCATATCAGTAAACCACTTTACACAGTTACTTTGTCAAGTTAAACCCTTCATTTTCTAACTCTAAATACCCATACCTAAGTTCCAAATTCGGAAAGTTTTCTCCCAAAATACTCAGATAACAAGAAGCAGCTTTTCAGAGGTAATGACAACTTCTTTGCATCCACCACCTTCTCATAATATTGGTCGCTGCACTAATATAAAATTAAACTCATGAGAATTAGTGCTAAATACAATGGGGGTTATTTAAGAAAGGATAGCGTCAGGTAGCGCCTGGTTAATGAGAGGTAGCGACAGATAGCGACTGGTCAACGCCGGACACGGCACGCAATTCCACATTTATCAAGCAGAATCTGTTTAGCGACTGGGATAGCGGCATGTAGCGTCTGATTCATAATTTTCAAAGCCTCTGCGAACAGCGCCAGCGTTCAGCCTTGCACAGCGCCAGGTATGACCTCTCGCTACCTGTCGCTCCCCCATACATTTCAATGGAGGATCCTTTTCTTCTCTTTAAACAGGTTTTTTTTTTTTTATTTTCTCAAAAATCACAAGTAATTCTGTGACCTCTTCTGGCACTTAAAAAGCAGTTTTTTCAATTTTTTAAAATTTTTTAAATATTTCTTCAGAAATGACATTACAGGTCTGGCATTAAAGTGTTCATGTTACAACGTTGCTACAATGTAATTCCATATGTTTTCGCTTTGTTACTAGTTGATAGATGCTTGAAAACAGACTTTAAACACACAGCCTCCTGCGCTCTGGGCTACAAACAAGTATTTTTCAGCGCCAGAGATTTGTGAGGCTGTTTTCTTGCTGAATATGGTGTGAGTCGGTCGCTATGAGCAGTCGCTAACATTCATGTATTCAACATTACTGAACAGCGACTGAGTCGCTATAAAGTAGCGACCCACGTCTGAGCACAGTGACTACTAGCAGGCGCTCTGAAAATGCCTGCTACAGACGCTCATCTGTCGCTACCTGCCGCTAATGATGAATCAGCCTCATAGTAAGGATATGGGCCTTTTCCTTTTCAAATGTAATTGCCAGCTCAGATGCAGAGATTTATCTGAGACAGTTTTTAAAATAGCATCCAGTAGAACATCCCTCTACCTTGTCTGTTAGGCTTAACAGCCATAATTATTCTACCTGCAGGCAGTTCTTCAGGCAGTCTGCCTTGCTTTGCCACATAGTTTCAGGGCATTGCCCCTCTAAGCTGGAGACTGTTTTCCTGGCCTACATCAATCCTCACCTCCTCTTTATGTCTGTGCAGTTATGGGGGTGATGATGACTGCCAGCAATTCAAATGTCTCATTGTTCAACCCTTAAAGCAGACCAAAACCCACTAAATTTTTGAAATACATTTGGCCAAAACCCCTGCCAATGCTTTCTTCTTAAAGCGGACCTTCACCCTGAATAAGAGTCTATCTTATATGTTTCCCACACCCTGTACATACAGATTGCTCACATTACAAATCATCCTACCTGCATCTACTGCATGTTATGAGCCTTTAAACATCAAAGATGGCGGCTTATGAGGCATCAGGCAGCCTGCAAACAGGAAGTGTATTCTGACTGTATCGCTCTGCATTCTGGGATTGCTGACCTTTCCCTGACCCCATCTCTCCTCTGTCTGTGCAAAGCACAGCTATAATCTCCTCAATATGTGTGATGCTTCTGAGGCAAGATCGAGGCGCCCATATCCTTGAGTCCTGAACAGTGTTGCAGCCCAGTGGGGGAAAGAATAATAAGTAAGTGTCTAAAAACTTCAACTATATTAATTTTAAATGCTGGGAAATCGGTTTTTAAGGGTTTCGGCTTTTCATTAAATCATGCTGAAGGTCCGCTTTAAGGTGTCAAATTTGAAATGGATATTTCCGCTTTTTGAATCATCATCATCTGTAAGATGGCAGGCGATCAGTCATTGAATAGGTGTGGGAATAACATCATTGCCACACACACAAGTGGCAATGAATGGAGGAGGCGGAGCTTTACAGCTAAAACAGGCGGCATTATCTGGGATTAGAATGAAGCAGGAGCAGTGAAAAGAAGCAAAAGGTACTCCTCCGGGGGAGAGCAATTCAGGGGATGCTAGTTAAAAATGTTCGTTTTGGTCCACTTTAAGAAACAGACCACACCTTCTGGATTGGCACTCACAGATATATCTCCAGTTCTCTGATCTTTCTGTGTTATTCAGTGATGTTCTGGCCTCTTATGTAGAAGGTAAATTCAAGGTTATAATGATCACAAATACCGGCTGTGCAGAGCTCTGGCAGCTTGTGACTACTCCCATCTCTCTCCAAGCCATGAATTACCCTTCTTCTTTTTATATTAGACCATTTTCGGCATAGATTGCTTTAAAAAATGCTGTAAAAATGAAACATAAATTAGTTCATTCTGACCCCAACTTTAGATTTTTTCTTAAAGTTAGAACATTTATAAAGTGCTAACTTTGCAATTAGTAGCAAAGTGAGTGTGTCCCAAGAGTGTATTTATTTGACAGCAACACAAAAGATAAAAAGGCGCTAATGTTTTGGTTGCACCTCATAACTTTAATGTAACGCGTTGTCTTAAATTTTGCTTTAAGCAGTATTTAAACATAAAGGAATGAAAGATGCTTTGATAGTGATATGGTTTTTCGCAATTACACGTCCTTGGAGTATTAATTTTGTGTTGTACAGCAATACTCAAGTTAAGCAGAATAAATTCATTTTTTATACTGATTTTATCTCTAGTAAACATGCTCAAGGCTGGATTGTGGTGGAGGCCTCTGGGCAGAAAATCCGGTGGAGGACCCTGATGCTGTTTTTTTTTTCATTTATATCCAGTGTCCTCATAATCCTATCCTTACATGGCTGGGCAGGTGCGTTCACAGTGGAGGGGATACCACTCTGCGCACTCTCTGTGCAGCCTATGCCAGTGCCCGGGTGACAGTGCTGAATTACGGGAGAGATATGGCATTTTTTTGGAACCCCCCACTTCAACACCTGGGGGGGGGGGGGTTATGAAGACACTTGACATCCTATTTAAAGTAATAGTCCAGCAAAGTAACATAACAAAAAAAATGCTTACCTAAATGGAGTTTCAGATCCAGTCCCATTTCATTCAGTTCCAGACAGCATCTGTGATAAACAGGCCACCCCCCTGTCATCTGTCACAGTGATGCTGTTCCGCTCACTCCATTCACTGCGATAGAGGGGGCATCCCGGAGTTTTGCATTTATGTAGAAACAGGTTACCATCCCCTCACTTTCCCCGGTGAGTGTCTAAACCATGCTCCTCCCCTGTAAAACAGCAAAACCAATCATTGTTCCTTGCCCCAATCACTCTAATGATCACAACAGTGCACGCTGTTAAACCAATGCATACACGTGTCAGTGACCAACGCCACTAAGAAACAAAACACAAGTCAATTTCTAATATGAGTGGATAAAACCACTCTACCTATTGTTGTACATCTGTGGTGTGTGCAGTGTGTGTGTGGACCCCACCCACCAAAACCCCTCTGTACCTCCTAGTTAGGTATGTTATGTTAAGTTAGGTGGGCGAGCAGGCAGGCATATAGGTGAGTGGGTGGGTAGGTAAGTGGACATTTTGGTGGGTAGGCAGGTAGAAAGATGGGTTGGTAGGTGGGGGTAGTAAGGTAGGTGGGTGAGCAGGCAGGTAGATGGATAGATACTCAGATGGACAGGCATGGGGTCATCAGGTAGAGGAGTTTGAGGACATTTAGAAATAGATAGGAATCCCTATTGGATAGGAATTTAGGATAGGTAGACAGGTGAGTGGGTAGACATATGGATACATAGGTGGATAGGTAGGTGGGTAGGTAAGGAGGAGGTGGGAGGGCAGGTAGAAACACCGTCAAGTGGAAAAGGTAGGTGGGTGGGCAACTGCCACCTCAGGTCCAGGGTCTGACGATTCTGCCTTTGAACCAGGGCTGCCAGGTCCTGGTTAGTGAGACGAGTGGGCAGGTACGTAGATGAGTAGGTAAAAATAAACTAAAAAGGTCTCCACATGATACAGTTCATCAAAAAGCAGCATCACTTTGCTTTGCACCCAGTGTGTAAACTTTTCAGTACAGGTGGATATCCATCACCAGTAATATAAAACACGTACCAGTTTACCAATATCAATGTGTCACAAGAATCAACTCTCCAGTGTAGCTCCGCTTTAATGCTGATTCAGCATATATAGCCTGTCAAACACTTCTACTGCAAACTCTCTCTGATCTGTTCTCGCATGAGTTTCCAACATTGTATCAATAATGAATGTTATAAGCATAGAAGGAAACAAAAAGCCAATAGCATGATACTGCTTAAAATATAGGGGTATGCGACCCCTATCCTATTATTAATTCTCACCAAATCCCACTTTATGTCACCGCATTAGATCAAACAACACTCAAATCCAGCATAAGCTGTAAAGGAGAGGCTATGACTACAGAAGACACTCAGCTGCTCTCTCACCCATCCATCATGCTGTATGCGTGTCCTCCTTAAGAATGTAAACAGCGCTAAGCTCCGCTCCCCTGGCTGTGGGTCATGGCAGCACTGATCGCTAATAGATTGCTTCTCTGGTGCTGCAAATCCTCCTCCGTCTGTGAGATGAGATGTGCATGGTTTCATGAGGGTATCTTTATACCAGAGTGTTTCTATAGGTGAGTGGGTTAGTAGGCAGTTGGATAGGCAGGTAGGTTGGTCAGCAGACAGGGTGGGTCATTAGGCAGGTAGGTGGGTAGATAGATAGGTAGGTGACTGGCATCACGGCTGATCTGGGCTGGAGAATGCTGTTGTGTGCTGTCCTTGGCACTGTCCACCACTTGTGTCCGCTGTCTTCAGTCCTCACCATCTCTCTGTGCTGTCCTTGGCACATCCAGTTGGTTGCTAGCCCCCCTAAGCCTGGAGATTTAGTGTGGGTCGCCCTGGGAATTGATGCATTTTATCCAGGGAGGTCCAATTCTGAGCCCTGGGTTCTCAGGCACCATGGGGGCAAGGGAATGTAACTGAGACCTTCAGCTGCAGAGCAAGCCTCATCCACTGAGGCTCCAGCGAGTAAAAGTGCTGAAACTTTGTGGTGCCACCGACTGGATCTTTGCAGAGGTGCATAAATGACAAAAAAGTAGGTAGGGAGGCACTCTCAACTAAATTAATCAAAAAATACATTTTTATTAATTACATATTTATAACCACTACATACAATACACTCAACATATTAAAATCCCTTAAAAAACACATAAATGGGACAATAACACACAGGACAAACCAACATGAAGGTGTGTAGGCGATGGGGAGAGTCTCACCACACTAATTGATATCAAATGCCTAGATATATATGTGCTAAATCATTCAACAAAGTGTTCCAACAGTGCAACTAAACATGTGCAAATCCTGTATATATTATTTAGGCATCCCAAAGGGGAACCACTATCAGTGCTTCCCCTTTGGGATGCCTATCAGTGGTTCCCCTTTGGGATGCCTAAATAATATATACAGGTGATTATATTTTCATTGGTGAATAGAGTAGATTGATATGTTTATGAGTTGTTATGGTTAGGAATATTAATCCTTAATTGATTGTTTGACTAGTAGCACTTGCACTTTATAAATGTATAGATTTTGTAGTGATCCGAATCATAGGCAGGATTTGCACATGTTTAGTTGCACTGTTGGAACACTTTGTTGAATGATTTAGCACATATATATTTAGGCATTTGATATCAGTTAGTGTGGCGAGACTCTCCCCATCGCCTACACAACTTCATGTTGGTTTGTCCTGTGTGTTATTGTCCCATTTATGTGTTTTTTAAGGGATTTAAATATGTTGAGTGTATTGTATGTAATGATTATAAATATGTAATTGATAAAAAAAAAGTATTTTTTGATCAATTTATGAGTTGAGAGTGCCTCCCTACGTGCTTTTTTTGTTCCTGGTTTGAACTCTTTTGTAGCTCTGGGAGTGGCACCTCCTACTGATTGAATAGGGTATAGTGCAAGTCCCCATTTTTTCCTCTTCTTTCCAATGACACCTCCAGTGGGTTTGTAGAGAATGTGGCAGGGGTGTGCAGCCAGTGTGTTCTAAAGCTGGAATCAGGGCCCCAGACTGTAAGATACTGTACAGTTTAAAACACATTGGTGGGTAACGTTTTTCTGCCTCCCTCCCTGCATGTGCTACCTGCTGTATCTTACTGATTTATTAACAAGCAGCCAGGTGATTCTCCTTCATGAAAAACACTGCACTAGCTGAACTAGTCTAAACTGACGAAGGGTCACTAAGCAGGGACCTAGGCCCACCTTTGAAACCAAGGTAGCCAGCTTTGTTGGTGGCCAACTTGCACGGGGTCCCCATAAACCAAGCCCCATCCTGTCTGCTGAACTGGTTGTAAGGCTGATTGCTGTATGTGGGATGTGGAAAGAGTGGTGGGCTGGTAGGCCAATTCCTGGCAAGGGTGGGATAGCAGGGTGATCGGTGGTATGGGAGGACTAGCAGGCTGATTGTGGCAGGGGTGGGCTAGCAGACTGATCTGTGGCAGGAGTGGGCTTACAGGCTGATCTGGGGAAGGAGTGCACTGGCACACCAATTAGTTGCCAGGGGTGGGCTAGCAGGCTGACTGGTGACAGGGTTAGGCTGTCAGGCTGATCAATGGTAGGGGTGAGCTGACAGGCTGATTCGTTGAAGAGGTGGGCTAGAAGGCTGATTGTTAACAGGAGTGGGCTGGCCGGCTGATTGTGGCAGGAAAGGGCTGGGAAGCTGATCGATGGCAGGGCCTGGCTGGCAGAATGATCAGTGGCAGGGGTGGGATTCTGATTTTTGTGGGGCTTAGCTTACAGGCTGATTTGGGGCAGGGGTGGGTCAGCAGGCTAATTGGTGGCAGAGGTGGGGTGGGAGGCTTTATCGGTGAAAGAGGTATGCTTACATGCTGACCTGTGGCAGGGGTGGGCTGGCAGGTTGATCAGTGTGCAGGGGTGAGCTGGCAGGCTGATTGTGACAGGCATGTGCTGGCAGGCTGGTCAATGGCAGTGGTGAGCTGTCAGGCTGATCGGCAGCAGGATGAGTTGGGAAGGGTGGGAGGATGATCCGTGGCAGGGGTAAGCTTTCAGGGTGATCGCAGGTCTGCTGGCATGACAATTGGTGGCACGGTTAAGCTTATTAACTAGTAGTGGCAGGATGGGGTGGCAGACTGATTGTTGCAGCAGTGTGCTGAAAGGTTGATTGGTGGCAAGGGTGGCTTGGAGGCTGATCAGTGCCAGGGGTGGGCTGGTAGGCTTATTTTTGCCTGGAGTGGGCTGGCAGGCTGATTAGTAGCAGGGGTGGGCTGGCAGGCCGATCGATGACAGGGGTGGGAAGCTGATTGGTGGCAGATGTGGGAGACCGATCTGTTATGGGATAAGCTTACAGGTTGATTAGTACCAGGAGCAGGCTGTCAGGCTGATCAATGGCAGGGGTGTACTGGCAGGCCAATCAATATCAGGGTTGGGCTGTCAGGCTGATTGTTGCATGGGTGTGCTGGCAGTCTGGGAGGACTGGACTGGGCTGGCATGCCAGTTGATTGCCAGTGATGGCTAGAAGGCTGATTAGCGGAATGGCTATTCAGAAATACCTAGCGCAGATATGTACATCAACCGGAAGAAAACTGGGGTGTAGCTGTGGCCTGCACATATGAGGTTGGACCAGCAGTGAGGTGAGTATACTAGACATTTGGGGCATCCCAAATTGTGATTCTCCAGAGAAAGTAATTGATGGCCAGCAGCCCTATCCAAAACCAGCAGTGCCAACTCCACCTCCGCCTCCTTTCTATAACTGGAGTGCCAGCTTGATGTGGGCTGGGTTGAGAATCCACTTAATGCAGATTGGGGGTGGAGCTGCTTGACACTAATGACCGCATCAAAAAAACAGCATGGTAAGCTGGTGATCTGCAGTGGGGACAAGATTCATTGCAAAACTAATCAGTAAGCAAAAAAAGTACTAAACAGGTACAGCAATATGCCCCCCATTGCAGTGGCTCTTCTGTCTCATGGCATTTGTGTTTCTGGGGAATGCAGGGGGGTGCCAACTAGTTTCTCTTTAAAAAAGACATTCTAGCCAGTGGCAACCCCCTAGTGCAGACGCCTTGTGCGACCACACACTTCACACACCCTAATTGCCGGTCCTGGGAGAAGGTAACAAAAATTGGAGTACATTTGGTGGCAGTGGAGATGGGGGCAAGAACTAGAGGATATTCGGTGGCAGTAATATGGGCAGCAGGAAGGACTGGAGGAGGATCAGGGACAGAGGGGGATCCCTTGGTGGCAGTGGAGCTGATGGGTGACATGATGTCATGTGGTGGGGTCGGCTGCTAAGTGGCCCACTAAGACTCTCTTGCCCAAGGACCTGCCTAAACCTAGAGCCAGACCTGTTCCCCCTGGTGCTGTCATAATCCTACTACTGCCATCTAGTCTACATTATCTGCGGCCTGAATTCAGATAAATGATAGAAATATTGACAAAGCTGATGGGTTTATTCCCGGGAAGCCTATTCCTGAGAAGAGCAATATTTTATACTCATGAATGCATGTTGTTTACCTAATCTCATACTTTTGAATATACCAACTTCATAATGTGTCACTGTAAATTAGTTCTCTATGTAAATTTTAACTAATTTATTTTAAGTTCTTTTTTTTTTTTTTAAACAAAGAGCTGAAGCTGCCAACAACTTAAACTATAGGAACTCATGCAATTTGTAGGATCTGCATTTCTATTACAACAAAGCCTGATCATATAAACAGTAGTTAAAATTTACCTTCTTTACAAAAATATCACAAATGCATCTGGTTTCTCTCCATCAGTGCTGTATACAAAAATTGAATTCCAAAGTGAAAAAAAAAGGAAAAGCAATTTTCTTTTTTTCAGAGCTAGTGAGCAGATCTTTTATTTAATAAATTTGTATGAGATTTTCTTTCAGAAGTCCAAAAGGAAAACTGGCAGTAATCAAGATGTCTTAATTTGTTGACATAAACATACACACAGATTAATGAAGCTTGTAGAGATTCTTTATAAAGGAAAGATTGCTTATCGATCCATATCAAAATTTTCATGCTAATCCCACTGAAGAGGGAGAGTATCTGGTATCAGGCTTAATAATCTGATTGCTGAGCTGTCCGAGACAATTCTGCACAGGGTGAACTCTAATCAGTCCACGTCTTCTCATTTCAATGTGCCTGCCGTCTTCAAGTTTGTGTCCCTACACATTGTTACTACTCGGACAGTGATTGAAGATATGATGCAATCATGTTGACAAATTAAGTCTTTACATCTCATGGGTTTTTTTGTCTGAAAGCGTCCATTCCTAAATGGGCTCTATACTTAAAATATTAAATTGTCACATCCAAATGGTTGTATATTCTAATATGATATGGATGATATATATATATATAGTCACTTTACCTAGAGATTTTGCTTTCATTTTACAATAACAATACTATACACTACATTTACATTTTATTACTACTAGGTACAGGAAACATACAGGTAGTGACTAGAAAAATATTTGTGACATAATGGATTTTAATGAAGGCTCAGTGATACAATACTTAAAGTGGACCAAAAGTAAAAACAAGAAAGTTTAGTAAATTGCTCCCATAAAGCACAAAAACTAAACAGGTCAACACCAAAAATCATCAGCAAGGGTAATATGTCAGTTTTATGGTGTTTGACATGCTGATTCTGAAAATATGCTTAGTTTTGTTCTATCACATAAAGTTTCTGTGATAGAAGCTTTTTTGTTATTGAGTTATTTAAGAGGCCGATTCATTAATAGCGCCAGGTAGCGACAGATGAGCGACAGTAGCGTTATTTTCACAGCGCCCGCTAGTATTCGCTGTGCTTGGCCGTTGTTCGGCTGTTGACAGCGACTCAGTCGGTGTGTGGTAATGTTGAATACAGGGTTAGGAGTCGCTGTTTGACAGGTTCCGCGCTGTATGGGAGCGCATGACAGCGAACGGCCATAACGAACGGCTCCCAGCATATTCATTAACAAATCACGCTCCAAAAATTCTCGCGCTGTGAAATGCTTGTTTAAACCCCAGAGCGCTGGCGGCAATGGGTTAAAAGTAGTTTTTTAACCCCCAAACAACCATATTTTTAGAAAAAAAAAAAACAAGTTTTTCAAAACATTTTGTAATATGAATACATTAATATCAGACCTGTAATATCAATTCTGCACAATTTTTTTTTTTTACCTTAAAAAAAAATTCTAACATTGCAGAAGTGGTCACAGAATTTTTGACATTTAAAAAAAAAAAAAAAAAAAATTAATAGCAATTAATTATGAATATTTAAAGATTGCTCCATTGAAATGCATTGGAGAGCGCCAGGTAGCGAGAGGTCATACCTGTCGCTGTTCAAGGTCGCTCGCTGGCGCTGTGGGGTGAGGCTGGAATAATGATGAATGATTCGCTATCTGGCGCTCTGTCAGTCGCTAAGCAGGCTCGGCTTGATAAATGTGTGATTGCGGAGGGGAGCCGGCGTTCTCATGGCGGTGAGCGTCATTACCGTTCACTCACCATTCGCTACCTGGCGCTATCCCTTGTTAAATAAGGGCCTCAGTATTTTATCCATTTTCAGTATGTGTTTTTTCTATGTTATTCACATTTCTTTCACTTGTCAAGCTTAATTGTGACTTTTCTTACGGGGACAACATGAGTAAAGGTTTTAGTGATTTTGTCATTGAAATGAACATACTCTACTGTTTGATCTATCAATCATCGGACAATTTGTTATGTGTGTGGTTATTTTACACCAAAAAGCCAAGTATGTTCAATCACTCATTATATTAAAAATATGTACCAGATGTACTTTAAGTGTCCACTTGCTGATCAAGATAAAAAGCTGGGCCCCTCATGTGATATGCTCAACTTGTTCAAATAATTTTTGCAACTGGTTTAATATGAGAAACTGTCATTTACTGTTCCCATGATTTGGAGAGAACCCAAAAATCATAGTGATGACTGCTACTTTTGTTTTGTCAGGACTGAAGGGCTTTTCTACAATGAACAATTAATTAATTACCCTGAACTTGAATCTACAATTAGGCCAGTTCCACATGATGAAACTTTGCCAGTTCTTGTAACACCAGTATCTGGATTGGATAAAAATTGAAGTAGAACATGAAGACTGCTGAGCTGTGTGCATTGAAAAACTGCTAATTGTGGAGCGTCTTGGATGTCGCATTTCTCTGAAAATGCCCTCCAAATCTTGGGGATGTAAGTGATGAACAATGTGAGCGGTTTCACCAAGACATTAAAGTAATGGAACACTGCTACCAGGGTTATTGGAATGACTCAATTATGGCAGGTTACTGTTGGATGTAAAACAGAGACAACCCTGAAAAATCGTATCAACGACAGTCTAATGTCAAGCACTTTTAATTTTTGCTCATACTTTGGTTTCAATATCATCTGCATTGAGTTACGCCCTCTCAAATAGTTTATGTCCGTGATTACCAGAGTGGGGCTTTAGGTGCAATTTACTGAACCTTCCGTTTCTGACTGAAATTTACCCCGGCAGAGATGCGGGTATATGGCCTGCTACACCCTGACACCTTCCAGGGGGTGTCAGCCACCATTGATATGGACCAGCATCACATGCCCTCAGTGCTAATCTTGGATCCATAATGATTATTTTGGGAGGGGGCCGCAAACCCCAAACATATGGCACCAACATGAGCGACCAGGAGCACGCACTAACAGTGTCAGCTTTGCTAGGACACGCATGTTTGCTAAGCAACTGCACTGATATGTTTACCTACAATTGCAATCAAGAACAGCCCTTGTAGTTATTTGCAAATGTGTGATGGGCACACGTAGCTGTGGTGCCCACTGTGTACCCCATGTTGACTAGCTTACGGAGTCCAGTTAAGGAATGTATTTGGCTTAGACTGGGTCCTTCACCCCCGGCACCAATTTGACCAGCAACACCAACACCTGAACCTCACCCAACAACTGGACCTGCACCAAGCCCTTACACCAGTGACGGGAACCAACCATTAAATGAGGTAAATGTGGGGCCGTAAATGGATGGAAAGGGACATGGGGGTGTGTAGGCTCAAGTAAAGTATTTGCTGTGGCACAAACAAACACTAATGTTTGCTTTATCCACACAGACACCACCAGTTATGGAGGATAAACAGGAGATGGAGGAGTCCCAGGTGCAACAGCCAAAATCACCATCCACACTACGGTGAAACATCAACTGCTATTACAAAATTTTGTGCCAAACCACCACACTGATCCATAAGGACCTGGCTGCAGGGGTGGCTGAGCAGCAACAAATGATTACTAATTTAGAGGCCAGGATTGTCCAGTGAGAGTGCCAGAACAATCACACAGAGAGGATGCTAGCCCTATCTGAGGTACGACAGTCACCAACCTGGGAGGACCAGGCCACATCCCCATAAGATGTGAATCATTGCTTGTTTTGGTTTTGTTTTTTGGCCTGGGGGGGACTGTTTTTGTTTGGAAATACTGTATGCAAGGTGCACAGTGTGACCAGTATTTTTGGGGAACAGTGTTATAGTTCCCAAAACAAACTAAAAATAAAATAAAAATCACATCAAAACAAAAAACAAAGGGGTGTACAGCAGCAAATACTAAACAAAACAAACAAAAGCAAAAACAAAGCAGACAAAAATGCAGATTCTTACCATCAAGTATATGAAAAATTTTTATTTTTTAAATAGCATCCTACGAGGTATTAAAAAAAAATAAATAAAAGTTGGCCTCTCCTATTTTTTGGATATCCTGCAGTGTACTGTTATTATTCATTTATGCATTTGTAAAAATATTACCACATAGGAACATGTATTTTTATCATCAATTACGCTTCTAAATTTGTCACTAAGTTCTGACAATTAGGAAACACATTTAGAAACTTGTTGGTGACATAATTCATCAATGTATTAACAATACAACATTTAATTTCTGATACTATTTGCTTTAATCATTTAAATTAGTTACATTTCTCAGGATCACTCAACTTTTTACAGCTACTATGTATATGCAGAATCAGCAACAGAAGGTTCCTTGTTGGAGACATAAGTCTTGCTTAACAGCCATGATTGCTTGTGTTATTAGCAATTGGAAGAGCTCTTCATTTGTGAATTCAACATCAGATTTGTACATAAACCCCAAGCTACAACCAGCTGTATTTCTTAATTAGGATGTGTCTTTAGGACGTCAGATCTGAAGGCACCATGCATGCAGCCATGATCTGTCAACTCAAAAACATGTATGATTGATTTTCTTTTATTTCCTTTGGGATTCATTCTTCCAATATATTGATTTGATATGCTTGTCCTTGCAGCAGGTGCTAGAGTCTGTCACCTTAGCACAGGATCAAGACAACAATTTCAATTACCATCCTTTTCCAATCATAAGCAACACTTGGGGAAAGCAAATGTTGATTCATGTAAACATTGTGGAAATGGTTAGAATAGAAACAGCCTCACAGTAGAGCCATAGTTAAAGCTTCAAACCGCTGTTTTTGTTGTACACCTTATTTTTACTTTAATACCCTTTTTAAGAATGGTCATTATTTCTATTTGAAATATTTTTTTTTTAATATTTTAGAAAAAATAAAGATTATATGATTATTTCTTCCACTTCTGCAAATGTGGGGTTGCATTATTGCGGATTACTTATTGATTTCTTACTGAAGCACTATAAAGCAGTTAACAGAATAGAAATAATATAATGTGGTCCAGCTACCAAAACACAGGATAACATCCAACGTCACCAAACACCCCTAATAAATAATCACCTAATAATTAGTTCAAATCCTTTGTTTTTATTAAAAGCATCACATAAACAAACATATAGACAGACATTTAAAAACAAAAACACAGCAAGGGCATCTCATCCAAGGTGCAAATTAATCCCCCCAAATAATACATACACATATCACACAACAATTTAATATAAATAAAGAAAATTCTTTTTTTCCCGGCATAATAAAGTGCCAATGCAACTGTGCTGAAGTGTTATGTGCTGACGTGCTATAAACAATGATTTAAAGAGGAATCAAATGATGTAACCAATCCAAATGCATAAAAATATATATATGATCTTAATAAAGTGCAGATGGGCGCCCAGCTGATGTTCCCTGGAGTATATATACCACACGTTGGGATAAGTGGTGCAAGACCACCTCCTCAAAGTTCCAGCAGACCAGGCTATCCCTTCATGTCCCCGAGTGCTTGAGTTCCCGCACTTTCTGGCACCAAGCAGCATATAAAAAGAGTCCTGCAGCACTGTGAAGTTGCTTGCCGAACTTCCTGAAGTGATGCTTGCCTCTTGTTTCCGTGTGACATTTTGGCTTTGACTTCTGCCATTGAATAATGATCCCGCTCTGGCTCTGACCCTCTGACTTTTGACATCAACCCCACTCTGGCTCGGACTCTCTAGCTTTCGATACCGACCTTGCTCTGGCTCTCTACTTCCGGCATGGATGACTACCTGTTTTGGCTCCCTGAAACCTTGGCTCCAGATTACGACTCTTTCTGGACTTTTTCCATGTGGGATTTTGGGCTTACTGGCAATGGTAGTGGGACCCCGGCTTGTCTGCATTGCAGTCTGACCCTCCTTTACAGAAGGCTCCCAGTCAGCAGACTCCCCATGCTGAAACCAGTGCATGGTGTAACACTTGCTCAGTTGTTCATTGCTGGTTCCCTCTAGACAACCCTGTGCAAGAGCCTAAAAATGTATCTATCTTTATTCCTCGGGATATCATTCTTAGACTAACAGTCAGACAGAGAAGATTAACAAGACACTTGAACAGTGCATCCACTGCTATACTACTAAAATATTTAGTTTAAAGTTAATTCAACTTTGTAACGCTCTAAAAGTAAAATATATTTGTGGAATATCTTTTAAGGTTTTACATCCCAAAATATGACTTACTTACAAAAGATGGGCCCCCAATCCCCTAACCTTTCCCAAAGGATTCCAAAACATTAGCATTCTAGGTACATGGCAGGGCTTGCACTGCTGCGACAGAAAGATCAATCTGAAGAATGCCACATATGTGTTTAGGTGACATACACAGGAGAAGGCTCTATGGAGTATAAGCTTGCAGAGCATTTTACAGTAGACTTTCCTTGTCTGTGTCTTCAAAAAAATAAAGATAAATACATAGTTGGCAGAGCACGCTGAAGCTTTTTTACTGTACAAGATCTGAGGAACATAAGGAGAGATTACAGAAATTTAAAATCAGTATTATTTTTATTTTATTCTGCCAAGTAAGCCAGACCGTATATTTCAATTTGGCACACAGATCCAATAGACCCAATTACTGCATTAGGGAACATGATTATGATCAAGTCTTTGTTGCACCTTTTTTTAGGCTGAAATCGATATTTGTTTCACTTCATATAAAATATTTCTCAGCAACAGTGTCACAATGATGTTTTAACACCCATGTAGTAAATACTGATGGGAAGAATTGCCAAGTAAAAATGTCACAGCATGCAATGCCAAGAAGCTGTGTCTAAGGCAAGCAAGATGAATATCCAGGGGGCCATAATTAGGGCAGCCCACTGCTTGAGGCATGTGTACACTCACTGCATGGATGGATTAAATGCGGAGGGAAAAAATCCTAGGTGTGTGCAAGAATACAATGGTCACTTATGCTCCAAAAGAGACATATAATCACAGGATAAGGATGTAATATTGCATCTTTACAAGGCACGGTTGTGCCCTCCTCTGGAGTATGTGGTCCGGTTCTGGGCACCAGTTCATAAAAATTATGTCCTGATTTTGGAAAGGGTGCAGAGGAGAGCCACCAACCTGATAAGATGAATAAAGGATCTTATTTATGAAGAAGATTACGGGATATAAATCTATTTAGTCTTAAGAGGCCTAAACTTTTAATACCTTAAAACAAAGGTTAAATAGGAAACTAACATTATCTTTGCTTCCAATTCCAACAACTAAGTTCCAAGACCTCTTTCCTCATACAGAACTTACTGTATTTTTGCCCTATAAGACGCACCTGCCCATAAGACGCACCTAGGATTTGGGGAAGGCAAACTGGAAAAAAAAATATTCTAAGCCAAATGTTTTGCTAAAACACCCAATTACAGACAGTGTATACCTCTGCCGCTTGCACTGTCCCTGTCACTTCTCCATGGCCCCAGCAGACAGAGACACCCGGACTATACAGAGGTGGGTGTGGCCGATGCTTGAGCGTCGGCCACGCCCACCACTGTATAAGGCCGTGTGTTAACTCTGTATGCCAGCGCCGCAGAGAGGAAGCGATGGAGGCAGCTGTATCTGCCGCCTCCTCCACAGCACCTGCAGGTACAGGCGCCACGGAGGAGGCGGCAGATACAGCAGCCTCCGCTGCTTCCTCGCTCTCTGCGGCGCCAGCACACAGAGTAAACACCTGGCCTTGGTATAGTGGTGGTGCTCGAGCGTCGCCAACGCCCACCACTGTAACAGGCTGGTGTCTGTGTGTGCTGGCACCGCTGTCTCTGCCGCTTCCGGGACAGCGCAAGCGATGGAGAGGTGAGTTAACTTTTTCCTTTTTATTTATTTTTTTCCCACATTCGCCCGATAAGACACATTGACATTTTCCCACCATTTTTGGGGAGAAAATAAGTGCGTCTTATATGGCGAAAAATATGGTATATAGAAGCATATTGTGTTTTATTACCAGTTACTTTCCAAATACAAATCCAATATTTAGTTCATACTAAAATGGGAACAGTATTTAGATACAGTCGCCTGCATTAAGGGACTAATTTATGATGTGCGTCTGTTAGCAACATTTTTGTGGCTATAGTGCCAGCTTCGGAGCGCTGGTATTCCCGTCTTATCTTGCGCTGTGCTGTGTACTACATTGACGCTAGCAGGCGTTGCACCGAACACTAACTAATTAGCTTTGATTGTCAGGTATTGGCCAGACTATGTCAGCGCTGTTGGACCCTGCTGCCATTTATCCCATCGCCAGTGAGTGCCACTTTGTACTGCCGCTTTTCCGATGCTACCCAGCATATATGATTTTTGATTTATGATTTTTTTTCTCCTAGAAATCTTTGGCGCTGTATTTTTCTGGCGCTGGTCAGCGTTTCATCATTAAAGTTACAAGAAATCACTGCTGGGGACAGACTTTACAGTGCGTTTTGTCTTCATCTTAGTTGTTGTTTCCCAGGTTACACTTTGTTATACAAAAAAAAGCCATTAGAATTGATTTATTAACTCCCAAAAAATATATTTTGGACAGTCTGGGTCCTGCGTTTCAATTATTGACAAGCCACAAGGCATGTTACCCGATATCTCGGCCAGTTCTGCATCAATTTAAAAATGGAAAACAGTTTATGTAGCCCAACACAATGGTGTAACAATTACTTTTGCCTGCAGTAGCAATTTAACAGTTGGAAAAAATATATGTATTTTGGAGGAATTTATCTAAGCTAGTTTCATATAAAGCTTTGGCCTATGGACAGTTATTACTCAAAGTAACATAGTAACATGGAGGCTGATTCATTACTAACGCCAGGTATAGTGGCGCTTAGAGCGACCACTAGTAGATGCTGTAACATACAGCCTCAGTCACTGTAGTAACCTGGCTAGCATTGATGAATGGGATGTATGTTGGGCGCTCTAACACTAGTACAACGCTAAAGAGAGCGAAAGGTAAGACCAGCTCAGTGCGACTCTCAGCAACCCACACCATACTTTTTAACTACACACACGGCGTTGGCGCTCTAAATGTGGCACCAGATGCTGTGTGATTAAAATCTGTTTTTGAACACATATCCACCAGTAACAAAGGCAAAAACACATGGAATGACATAACAAAAAAATTCAAAAATTAATTTTTCCAGGCCAGGAGAGGTGACACAATTTTTAAAAAATATTAAAAAAAAAAAAAATAAAAATAACTTAAAAAAAAATTCCAGTTAGTCCATTAAAATGTATCGGAGAGCGACAGGTAGCGAAAGGTAAGACATGGCGCCCTGGAAGCTAGAGCGTCGGCACTATACGCTGAGCAATCTATAATGATGAATCTTACACTACATGGTGCTGTTAGAGTCGCTCACCAGAATCGCCTCATAAATGTGGTTTTGCCTACAGCGCCCAACGTTCACCAGACGCTGCCTGCTGCTACAAAGCACTACCTGGCGCTAGACCTTCATGAATAAACCCCACAGTGTGTAAGGCTGAATAAATACTTCAGTCCATCCAGTAAAACCTGTTTATCTCCTTCCAGTGGTCTAGTAGCCATAGCTGGAAATGTTATTACATGCCAAGAAGGCATCCAGGCCACTTTTGAACTCTTTTAGTATTACCCTTCATAACTACCTCCTATTGTAGAGAGTTCCATAGTATCACTGCTCTTACAGAGAAGTATCTCATTTGTGTCTAAGGGGGGGGGGGGGGGGGGTTACTGTAGCTTATTGCTTTGCTTGTCTTTTGTGTGCTTCTAAACTCATGACACATTTTTATGAATTTAAAATAAATCTTATTCTGTTGAGAGAGGGAAAAAGGGCCACATATTCATAGACATGCAAGTACACTGAGCTTTCCCCAGCTTTCACAGCATGGCTAGAACATTCTCACAATGTTCCTCGTTCAGACTCAAAAAAATTGCAGCCATGGCTACAGGACAGAAGATATCTTCCCTAACAATCCTCTTTTGAGGGATCAGACTACCAGGAATTAACTTTACGGGAAGTAGCAAAATCAAGCTTTAACACTTTTCCTTTACAGAATATTTAAGGAAACTATCCCACTTTGGAAATATATTCAAACCAATAGAGGACAAGTAGAAAAGAGAAAAACTGAATTAGCCCATATGTGAACATTTTAATGTAGCTTAATAAATCTTTCAGAGTTATTGGTTTGAACAAATGTCAAGTGTCAACACAAATTACTAAGTACCAAATTCATGAAATGTATGTAGTATTCACAGATATGGGGCTCAGATTATGGACAGGATAACTAGCTAGTCAAAGTAACCATGACAATGGCCATATATGCCCCCAGAAAGTATTTATAAAATGTAAAGCAAATAATATATGCTTTTCCAAATTAAAAAAAAATAAAGACTGAAAAGTGTGGCGTGCATATATATTCAGTCTCCTGTGTTCTGATACCTTTAAATTAACAACAGGTTGACCTATTGCCTTCAGAAGTTAACCAATTAGTAAATAGAGTCCCACTGTATGTCCCACTGTGTTATTCTCAGAATAACTCTGTATAACTATAGCTGTTCTCTGAAGGGCTCAGAAAATTCTTAGTGAACAAACAGCATCATGAAATCTAAAAAACACACCAGACAACTCCGGTATAAGTCATGGCAAAGTGTAATGCAGGCTTTGGTTAAAAAAACAATCTCAGAACTTCTCACAAAGCACTGTTCACTCCATAATACATATATGTAAGGAGTATTCCACTACTGCAAACCTACTAAGGCATGTCTGTCCCCCTAACCTGACAGCCCAGGTATGGAGTACTAATTAGAGAAGCAGCCAAGAGGCCCAAGTTTACTCCATTAGTCAATTAGTCAATTATTCAACAAATCTGGCCATTATGTGTGGCAAGAAGAAAGCAAGCCATAACGTGTCCTGTTTGCCTCAAGCAGCAGGGGCTGGAAAACTGGTCGGAGTTGATAGGAAGATGGACAAAACTAAATACTAGCCAATCCTGGAGGAATATCTTTTAGAGGGTGCAAACAACTTGAGACTGGTGCGTAGGTTTACCCCTAAGCAGGGAAACGATCCTAAACTTACAGTACAGCCGAAGCTATCAAAGCATTTCCATGTGTTGGAAATGACCAATCAAAGTCCATCTGTAAATCCTATTGAGAATCTTTGGCGTGACGAAAAACTGTTTGCAAACCCTGCCCAGACGGTCCTAACAAGTATTCAGGAGGGGCTAAATACATAGGCACACCACCCTTATACATTTGATTTCTTAATTTGCAAAATATCATTTTCTTTACATTTCACAAATAATACAATCCTACTTTATGTTGCGTTATCACATATAACCTCAATACAATACATGGTTTGTAGAAGAGTTCAAGGTATATGAATATTTTTTCCAGGCACTGTAGATGCTCTGCAATGGTGAACAGTAACATGATACCTGGTAACTTAGGGGCATTATCAAAATCTGCTATAGTGAAAATGAAAACATTATTTTCTGAAAAATGTTACATTGTAATATTTAAATGGCTGCTACATAAACCCATTTGTGTGAATTAAGCAATTATTTGATTGATTGTTTTTATATAAAGTGTTGTACATTTAATAGGTTTAGATTTCCTTAAAAAAAACCCTAAACAAAAAAAATCGTAATCATCTACTGTAAATAAAATTTAAAAAAAATGAAAGACAAATTACTCCATGGGAGCGCTGCACTGCTGTAATGCAATCACAGCTGCACAGCTAGGTAAACAAAAAAAATGTACTACCAACAAACATTTGCTTCAAAACTCTTTCCCGCTAATTAAAAACAGATCTGATTCCCTCAAACAACCAATTATTAAACAGTTTGTCATGTCATTATACAAGACAGCCACTGAGCTTTGAGAAGCCCATAATGTGTGATCATCTTTATACTAAATGGAATTTGGGGAATTCTTTACAATGAATTTATCAATGAATGAATTTATTACATTGTATTGCTATATTTCTTCTCTGATACACTACCTCACAGTTATCACTTGCTAAGTCAACAGTTACAGAGTTACTTACTATCTCCTGAAAGTTTTTTATGGGAACTTGCATTATTCTATCACTGCCTATGGGTCAAAGAAAAATGAAATATTATTATTTCCGTGTTTACTAGGGGGTGTTAAGGTTACATGTTAGACAATCCGGGATCCAATATTGAACAATTCTGGATGTACGGTATATGCTAGAGCTTGAGTATAAAGGTACCTTGCTTATTCTGCTATAACAAACATTATCAAGATTATACTTTCCAATTCCTTCCATTAATCTTAATGGTAATATAATCTGTAGTGATAATTAGAGATGAGCGAACTTCTTGAAAGTTCGATTCGGGCGATTCGCCGAATTTCCCCAAGAAATTCGGGTTCGCCCGAATCGAACTTTCACGAATCGCTCATCTGAAAAAAAAATGCTGGCATGGTGGGAGCGGGCAGGCCGGCTACGCCCGCTCCCACCATGCCGGCATTTTTTTAAAAAGCAAACACTTACCTGCATGGTCGGAGCGTGGAGGCCGGCTCCGCTCTCAGCTGTCATCAGAAGACGCGTCATCAGAGGACGCGTCATCAGAGGGCGCCTGAGAGCGGCGCCGGCCTCCACGCTCCGACCATGTAGGTAAGTGTTTGCTTTTTAAAAAAATGCCAGCATGGTGGGAGCGGGCAGGCCGGCTGCGCTGTCAGGGGGCCGGCTAACGCCGCCCGCTGACAGCGTAGCCGGCCTGCCCGCTCCCACCATGCCGGCATTTTTTTTTTATTATTTCAGGGAAAATTCGATCGGCATGAACCAAAAAAAATTCGGGTTCGTGCCGAATCAAATTTTCCCTGAAATTCAGAGCGAATTCCGGTTCGTCCGAACCGGTTCGCTTATCCCTAGTGATAATCAACTTCTTGACAGAAATAACTCTTAAAGCGTGGCAGTGATTGTGAGTTTAAATTTGATGGCTCATGCTGTGCCCGGATCTGTAGCTTTTTTTACAGCCGCACAAATGTCCACCTTTGGAAACTTGCGCCACAATTATGGCTACAATTATGAAGGTAGTATGAGGCTTATGTAATAAATATATTTAATCAATAATCAGTCAAAAATTGATGTGCAAATTGTCATGACAGCTGACCCTCTAAACCAAAAGCATAACACCCTAATGTTATGTTACTATTCTATTGTTACTTCTTTATCTTTAAAAAATGTCTTTGAAATACTTTTAAACATGTATTAGGACAGAGTATGTGATTGGATGGTGATTAGGTTAATTAGGATAAGTGAGCAAACATGTGACTGTAACCTAAATTACAGTAGCTAGAATGTTCTTCCCATGACCCGCATGTGTGGTACAGATTAAGCAGTATTAAAATTATGTTTAAGTGAGTGATCAAACAGATGGGAGCATGCACAAGAGCCCAGAGCAAAACTGGCGGTGGATTTCTGCCAAGGTAAGTGTATTTTCTTATGTAGACCCCTCACCCTGCTTCAGCGCTAGTAAAGGGTGGCAAGGCGTGGAGTGGGGCGGACTTGAAAAATAGACGGTCTGGCTGGACTGGCCCATTAAATTGTTAATAAATATTTATTTTACCATTATGCGTTGTGTTTGCCAGACTACACCTCTTGTTTAAATAGTAAAAAATATGGTCGGCCAGTATCCATGAACCCTTGTGCAGCTTGTGTTCAGGCTTTTTTAATGCCTGCTCTTTAAACACACACACACGCTTATGCCATTTAAATTGATGTAGTGTTCCAAGCTTGTTAAACCATTCTCCTGATGTACAATCATGGCGATGCCTGTGGCAGCAAGCATGTGCCGAGCCTCTACAAAGCAGGAGAATCAGGTATCTATTTAAACCAGAACGAAAATGTCTGTGGATCCCTGCACGGGGCAGGAATCATATCCCAATTTCTGTAATTTAACAAATATATTATCAAGTGTCCTCAGTGGATCCACAGATGGACAAACACCTTTATTTTGGAAGATATCTGTTGAATAAGTCCATGTCCAGGCATGCTCTAACATTCTCCCACTTTATTCGACATGGGGACAGTGTAAAGTGAGTCATTGCAATGCATTTCAAAATCTAGCACTGTGTGTAAATGACCTATGTATTCCAAGTAAAGCAGATTTCTTCTCTGTAATTACTGGGTCAGGGCTGAGCTGGGAAGGACGTGTCATGGAGTAGCTTTATGCGCACACTGCTGTTTATTAAGGCTCATGCTGAGAGCCAAGGAACAGAGTGGGTGGTAAACCACTTTTGCCTAGTCCTGGAGGAAGTTGAAATTGACATGAGGGCAAACTTTGGAGCTGCAGGAAATGCAGGAGAGGCACATGGGATAGGCTTTAGGTTAGCTGCTTGCTGCCGTATTATTGCCATTGGATTTACAGTCCCTTTAATCTAAATCGTCAAAAGATCCAGCAGTCTTTTTCCAGAGCATTCCATTTCATAGCTCATATGGTACCACTGTCCTCAACAGCATCAATGTACCACATGTGAGGATCACAATTGATTTTCACATTTCTTCAGCAGAAAACTAAATAAGTTGTTGCCAGCAATTCCAACAACATCATTATATGTGTTGGCTGCTCATTCATCAGCTGAGGCTATAGCATTTCAGGGGCAGTCCATGAGCACGATGGATACAGCCACTCTTAAAGAAATGGTACTGAAGCTCCATTATTGTAGGTAGGGCTACGGTCAGTACCCCTAGTTATGATGCTGAGGCTATTGCATTGTAGAGCCAACAATTTTTTTGGGGGTTATGGGGAGATGGTTTGAAGGTTGGAACTAGGGATGAGCGAATCTATCCGGACGAACCCGGATTCGATCCGAATTTCATGAAAAATTCGATTCGGATCGAATCCGAATTTCCCCGTGCTTCGATCACTCGAAGTTTTCCTTTAACATCCATTCATTTACATTACAGGCATTCTAAGATGGCGGACAGGACATGTCAAGACATCTACCCCACTCCATTGCATACTGGGGCAGTCACATGCAGCCTATCAGCAGCCAGCAAGCCCGGTGACGTCACAGCGCTATTTAAGGCGGTGGACATCTTGCTTTTCCTCATTTCTCTATTGCATTCGTGAGAGACAGGACGCTGCTGTAGTCAGGGAGAGACAGAGAGCCAGGGACAGACAGGGACAGGCAGGAGACAGGCAGGAGACAGGCAGGAAGTCAGCGAGAAGCAGGGAAAGTTAGGAAAAATC